>JAAAKG020087516.1:0-16492 GCA_010014905.2 Druon quercuslanigerum | reverse complement strand
TTTAAAGGTAGTAATAGTAAAAAAATTCTGCAAAGGATTTTTTAATTGAACCTTTCAAGCAAGTACAGTTAGTGTTTTTTCTTTGTCAGGAGTGGAACATAAATAAATTAGCCTTGCGCCTCATGATTGTTTATTAAACAATGTATCCTATTAATATTATTCTATTCTAAAATACTTAAAATTGCTAAGGAATGAAATATCTAATGCATTTTGTCATGGAGAAGTTCGAAGGTAAAGCTGATGTCATTAGAAGAAAATATATTCCTTAAATGAAGTTTTTAGTAATTTTTGAAACCTCAAACAATTTATAGACTGTTGAAACATTCGAACTTTCAAAAATTTGTAAAATAATTTATGTTTTGAGAGCGTTTAAAATTAATGTATTTATGTTTATTAATATGAATAAATTACAGTGTTTCTTTAGAAAAATGTAATAATAGTTATTATCCTTTTTTGAATCTTAGAGTACTAGGAAGTTCATTCATCCAGCTTATTACATTTGCTTGTAGCGACCCAAAATACGGAAGGACTTTAAAAAAAAAAATAATTATAATTAAAATTTTATATCCACTATTTTAGATAAGTTATTTTGAATTTAAAAATTCTATTATTGTATTTGGATCCAGTGACCTAACAATTTTAGGATACACATTTCATAAACTTTTGACTGTTTTGAAGATTTCGAGTCGCCATATTGGATTAGCCATCTTGAATTTTGAAATTCTGTTATAAAATTCAGAATCAGCGACCCGAGAAACTTTAGAATACGAGAAACTTTAGAATACTCACTCCTATAGAAATCAGTTCATGAATCCAAATTATTAAAGAAAATCGATTACCCTGTCAAAAAATTGTTTATAAATTGAAAATGTTTTTTTTTAGTTTAAATATTTTAATAGTTGCTTATTCTAGCACTAATGAATAGGCATCATATAAAAAAAACCTTTTTCAAAAAAGTTTTGCCAAAAAAGTTGCTTCTATAAAAAGTGACCTTAAGGGCATGTGATACTTAGAAAATTATCGATTTTACCAGTTTAAGGTTCCTCCTGCTTTTTTCCTAGAACCATGAATATTTTGTCATCAAAATTTTGGAAATGATAGAAAATATGCTAACGGACGGCCCTCCACACTTATTTTTGTGAATGAATTCAAAAAATTGTATTTTGCTTAATTTGATTAATTTATATGGCGTTTATTAATTAGTATCGATTTTTCCAGGGTTCGATTCCCCCTACTTTTTTCCTAGAATAATGAATATTTTGTCTTCAAAATTTGGGAAATGATAGCAAATATGCTAAAATCCATTGAAGAGAAAAAAGGTGAGTGCGCAAAAGAAGTGCTGTTTTAAAAAGCGTAAAAGTGACAGTCTGCGCAAGTCCTACTTGGAATGTACTTATATCCACAATTAATACAAAATTATTAGTAGAGTGAGTGAAAAATTAAATATTTTTAACTGAAATAACATTTAAATACAATTTGAAAATGAATTAAAGCGTTTAATTATGAATCTAATAATTTAAACTTTTTTTCATAACAAATAGTTTATGAAGGTTTAATCAGACGTTTAAAGTTTCTTAAACACTAACGATTTCTCATAGAAACAGCTCAATTTTGAAATTTAAAATCTACATGTACATTCTTTAATTGCGAGCATCAGATTAGAATCGTCTTTCGAAACGAAGTATTTTTCAATTATTTATACTCAAACTGCAATTTATTAATAAAAGTCATGACATTATTTACATCTATTTACAGTTGGCCAACTCAAAACGTTTTTTATCAAACATTTTTTAATTCAAACGCTGTGAGTTATTAATTCTTTCAAGTCTTAGAAACCTGCATTTTAAACCAACGCTTTAAAATAAATTATTATATAATATTATATATCATATATTTATAATAATCAACATCTTTAAACAATTTTAATTGAGCTTATTTTAAATGATCGTGTGATATGAAATGCGTAATATTTTATGTGATTTGAGAAAGATTCCCCGGAAAGTGTTTCTTAGAAATTGTACGGAAATTCCACTAACTTTCCGTCTGCAATTTGCAGCCTGTAATGGGCCCTGGAAGTTCCTATCAAAAAATTTTGCTATCAGTAATGCTACCCCAGGTTGATTCCGGTAAGTCACGACCATCGTTCTAACATATTTAGTTCGATCCAGGTGAAAAAATATTTCTTTCTCGAGGAAGTTGAGTTATAAATGAACCTTGGAGGTGTCCAACCAATCTTTTTCATGAACCGTCATTATAAAATAAGTTCCAAGTGCACCAGGTGTAACAAACATGACAAAAATGGCGGATCATGAAAAAGATTAGTTGGTTACCTCCAAGGTTTATTTAGAACTCAACTTCCTCGAGGGAGATGTATTTTTTACACCTGGTGCACTTGGAGGTTATTTTATAAAGACGGATCATGAAAAAGATTGGTTGGTTACCTAGAAGGTTCATTTAAAACTCAACTTCCTCGAAGAAGAAATATTTTTTGCATCTGGTGAAAACGAAATTTGTTTGGGACGAGGGTCGTAACCTACCGGAGTCGACCTGGGGTAGCATTACTGATAGCAAAATTTTTCATTGGAACTTCCAGAGTCCATTACAGGCTGCAAATTGCAGGCGGAAAGTTAGGGGAATTTCTACGGTCATTCCGAAGAATTTTAGTGAAGCACTTTTCAGGGAATCTTTCCACGTGTGAAAAATATATTTTTCGTGTTTTACAAAAAATTCCAACCTTCCCGGTCAATCGGTCACCCTGATTTTAAAAGTACTATATAAAAACATCAATAAGGAAATGTTTTTATTTCTTTTAGTTTCGTGTATATACA
This sequence comes from Druon quercuslanigerum, assembly GCA_010014905.2. Taxonomy (NCBI): domain Eukaryota; kingdom Metazoa; phylum Arthropoda; class Insecta; order Hymenoptera; family Cynipidae; genus Druon; species Druon quercuslanigerum. Next base: position 13,664 of record JAAAKG020087516.1, on the reverse strand, counting down.
AACAATTTTTTCACCATTTTCAAATCATATTTCTTTTATTTTACGAATTTTCAGAGAAAAATGATCAAACTAAAAGAACTCATTTGCATTTATTTCGGTAATTTGCAAGCTATGCGAATTTCAAAACTGACAACCCACTTATAATGATAGATATAAATTCATTTTTAACTGCATTTCTTTAAAAATGCTTCATAAAACTTTTTTATATTTTTTGATCATTACAATAATTTCATTTTTATGCAAAATACTATTTTTCCACTGTTGAAACCTTACTACTACGTGATGTAAACGTAACCTGAATTTCACATACCGGTCAACACGTTTCTGCTTTTTCCCTTTGGTACATTTTTTCTGCATTTTAACCATATTTTCGACTGACAAATTGTATTTTTGTTCACCTTTTTATGCAATATTTCAGCACCTGGCACATCATTTTCATTCACTTTTACATTAAAATTGGGTATGATAGTGTACATTTTACCAAAAATATGTCCTGAATTTTTAAATGCCCGCTAAGTGTCATGACGACGCCTAAGCTTCCGCTCTTAAATGAAAAGCACTATTATTCTGGAGTGCTTGCCGACAGCATCGGTGCGGCAAAGACTTACATTATCGGAACAACGGAGAGCTGAAAAACGACCCTAACCTCAAAATAATGCAAATGCATAACATTTTTATTTAGCACAATAATTTTTTTGTTATCATCCCTCCAAAAAGATTCGAGGGACGTCCGTTATGATATTTTATACCATCTCCGAATTCAGTTTCAAAAATGGTTCATTTTTGTGGAAAAAAATCATGGGGAACTGCCCTGAAACAGTGAATGTTTCCGTTATTTTCAAATATTATAAGCTTTGCGTTCGAACGTTGCGAGAAGCGGGCGAATATTCACAGAAAAGACGAAAGTTGACAACGTCAAATATAAATTTCCAAAAAATGAAACTTGCTGAATTGTGCTAGGTTTGCACTGTTTTGTGCCGTAAATGATTTTTTGAAAAAGTCAAAATTTGACCCCAAAAATAAAAAAATAACATTTTTTTACTTCAGCCTTGCTAATTGATTTTTTCGAAAAAAAAGTTGTGCTAGGTATTATGAAAGAGGCACAAACTTGTGCCACAAATGAAAATTTAATATCTCTGACGTTTTTGGAAAAAGCGATTTGAAAAAAAAATCTGCCTCGCCATTTCTGAACTTCAAATATATGAAACTTGTGCTGAATTGTGCTAGGTTTGCACTGTTTTGTGCCGTAAAGGATTTTTTGAAAATATCAAAATTTGACCCCAAAAATAAAAAAAAAACATTTTTTACCTTCTTTACCCAATATTAAAAAAATAGAAATTTCGAAAATCTGAAACTTGTGCTGGGCTGTGATAGGCTAGCACAACAAATAACTCTTCTTTCAATTTTTCACTGTCATTAATATTTTCCCCAAAAAACCGGATTTTTAAAACTTGTAACGCATTCTTTACCCAAAATTTTCAAAAATACGAATTTTCAAAATCTGATACTTGTGCTGGGTTGTGCTACGCTAGAAATACAAATAAATGTCATGTCAAATTTTACTGGCAATTATATTTTCCCAAAAAACCCGGATTTTTTAAACTTGGAACGCATTCTTTACCCAAACTTTTCACAAATACGAATTTTGAAAATCTGAAACTTGTTCTGGGTTGTGATAGGCTATCATAACAAAAAACTCTTATTTCAAGTTTTTACTGTCAATAATATTTTCCGAAAAAAACCGGATTTTTTAAACGTGGAACGCGTTCTTTACAACAAATTTTCAAAAATACGAATTTTGAAAATCTGAAACTTGCACTGGGTTGTGCTAGGTGGTTAATGCCAGTGAAAATTGACATAAGAGTTATTTGATGTGCTAGCCTATCATAACCCAGCACAAGTTTTAGATTTTCAAAATTCGTATTTTTCAAAATTTTGGGTAAAGAAGGTAAAAAACGTTTTTTTGATTTTTGGGGTCAAATTTGGATATTTTCAAAAAATCCTTTACGGCACAAAACAGTACAAAGCTAGCACAATTCAGCATACGTTTCATATTTTTGCAATTTAGAAATGGCAAGGCAGATTCCTTTTCAAATCGTTTTTTTTTTTTCGAAAATCGTCAGAGATATTAAAATTTCATTTGTGGCACAAGTTTGCGCCTCTTTCATATTACCAAGCACACCATTTTTCTTTCTCGAAAAAATCAGTTCGCAAGGCTGCAGTAAAAAAATGTTTTGTTTTATTTTTGGGGTCAAATTTTGACCCTTTCAAAAATCATTTACGGCACAAAACAGCACAAACCTTGCACAATTTAAAACAATTTTCATTTTTTTGGAAATTTAAAGCTGGTGTTGCCAACTTCCTGGAGATTTATCATCGCTCCACTTTTATTCGAGATGTCGTGAGCATTACGACGACAGAGCTATCTATCGCCGTTTAACTTCATTAAATTGAAGAGAAATGGGGATTCCCATAGGTCAGTTGCTTTATACGCTTTTGGCTAAATGGTATTAAATAACTTTTAATTCGTCTTCAATAGTGTAATTTATTTCGGAGGTGATATATCCGTAAGAACAAATTTTTTTCGTGTTTTCTGTTGCTGATTCTACATGTTTTACTAAAATTTGCTCACGTTAGCGTCATGCAGTAGACGATATCAGAATTAGTCTCCTAACTTCAGTCAAACTTTTGCCGAAATATGTTTCATTTTTAAGCCTTAAAAGTCTTACCTGCAAAAAATTTTAGCTTCTCTTTTTCTGTGTTATGATTGGCATTGCCGTGCTTGATACTGACCTTATTTTATCACCGTTTCTGTCGATGTTTTTTCTTTTGAATGCTATACGGATATATCTTATGCTCTGATTTTTAGCGCTTGGCGCCGTATAGCGTTAAAAATGTTCATTAAAAAAAAATTGTATTGATATTTTATTCGGCCCTTATAACCTAAAAAATTATAAAGTTTTGACCAAATCCACAGAAAGACATTTTCTCATGTATTGTGTGCGGGGTCATTTGAGTATTTATTTCATAATTGATTTATTTTGCAATTTTTTGCTCTGTTGTGTTAACCCTTTGCGGCATGGCGGGAATACTGTATTCCCACCTTTTTTCATATCATTTGTTGCGATTTCAGAGTAGTTTTTATTGGATTTTACACAGATTTTTTATTAATTTCATGCTCGCATGATGATAGTAAATTGAAATCTATGTGCGAAGGGTCTAAAATTTTTAAATAATTTGTTAATTCTCATAAACAAAGATGAAAAAAAGCCTTTTTTGTTGAAAAAATTCATTATTGTAAAAACTTTTCAGTATATCCTTATGAAAATGGGAATATTTTTGGATTTTACCTGAAAATTAGTATAAAGGGGTTTTTGGGGTCAGTGATCACAAATATAAACTCAGATTTTATAAATTCAAAATGGCGGATTCAAGATGGCGCCCAAAACTTTGAATATTTTTTGATTTTTTTCTGTAAAATTGTTATACAGAGATTTTTGGGGTCACTGATCACGAATATGAACTCAGAGTTTATAACCTATAACCTATTTCATAGTTGTATAACAGTTGCAGTTGATTCAATTTCAATTGTTTAAATACTTTTTATCGTTTATAATATAATGCAGTTGTATTCTACAAAAAATATAGACAGAAAGACTTATTGAACGGTGTCTTCCAGACTTTATGGAAAAGATGATTGGACTTTTCAAAACAAGCAGTTTCTGATTTTTCCACGAAATAAGAAAATTTTCGTAAAAAATGTCTAGACTATTTAGTCCATGTTTTAGGTGAATAGGTGTATATTTTTTCAAACCTCAATATTCTAAATATTTGTCATTTTGAATACCGCCATTTTGAATGTTCAAAATCTAAGTTCAGATTCGTGATTAGCAACCCCAAAAAAATCCGTGTATACCAATTCTCAAAAAATATCCAAAAATATTGCAAATTTAGGTCGCCATATTGGATCCGCCGTTTTGAATTTTCAAAATCTGAGTTCAGATTCGTAATCAGCGACCCCAAAAACCCCTATGTACCAATTTTTATGAAAACTCGTTTCCCTGAAAAATGTATCCCGGAAAGGCTTTAAGTATGCTTAGAATTAACGTCATAAATTTAAATAATTGTTTCCGTTTAGCGAGAAAAAAATGTTAATATATAACTTTAAGCTAAACAGTAAAAATAGATTAGCTAGAGCGGGAAAACCGAAAAATGGCCAGGAATTTGAAATCATCCTGCGAATCACCACGCTGATAATAATATAATTATAATAATCCCTATAGCTTCCTATAGCTTTTGAAATAGCAAATGAATAGAAAAAATAATGTCATTAAATCTAAACAATGAAACTCAGTAAAACTCGTATAACTTTGTTTATTTAAGACAACAAAGTGATCACGTGATTTAAGTGCTTATTTGTTTTTACAAGTGAGCCTTACCACGCGAGGATTTGCCTGCATTAATTCAGCATTTCATCGTTTTATATTTCCTTCGCGTGCGCTTAATTGAAGACTCACAAGAAGAAGAATGAAGCATGCGAAAAATATTTCCTTTCTGATAAAGTAGAGGTTAAATGGAAAGAGACATGTATTATTGACCCTGGTCAATTAATCTTCCGAGGGGATAGTACATTACGAAATTGCAAATTAAATATGATTAAGTAACCATGAGATTTGTGTTCAGAAGAAATTGAACAGGGACTAACGGATTATGTTTTATCGATTAAATGAACTTAACTTGTGCACTATGCTCAAATATGATGAGCGTTATCATTCCAGGAAGAGATTTTCCAAGATTAATTCTTAGCATGTAATTCTGCAAATTTAAGTAATAAAATTTACTATGTCGCATTTTCTTATTTTCGATATGAAACTTATATTTCTGTTTTCTAACTGTCAATAATTAATTCCGATTTGCATTAATCAGGATGAAGACCGAGACAGAAATACGCTTTTGGATTTCCCAACTTTGTACGATTTGGTTTCGAAAATGAAGTTAATGTTCCTAAATTGATTAAAACTAACTGACTAACTACGTTTAATTTCCTTACCCAATTTGAATTGGAGCTACTGAATCTCTGAGAAACCGGTATTGCAACACGATCAGCAGAAAATGGTTTGAAACTTCTACATTGAAATGATCGAGTTTCGACACTACAAAGTAATCTGGTTTCCCGAACGAAAAGCGTGTCCCGGAAGCTAGAACTTCAAACTTAATATTTCAAAAAAATGAAATTTGTTCTAAATTGTGCTGATTTGTGCAGTGAACGATTTTGTGATAAATCGAAAGTCGTGAGCACAATTATTAAAGTTAAAAAAACCATTTTTGTGTGAAATCCAAACATGTGCTGAAGTATACTCGAAAAAAGTAATATTTTCTCGGTAACAAAAGTATGTAAGACGAACAGTTATCACATTGAAACTTAAAGTGTCAAACTAAAAGAACACGAATGATCCAAAAATAATCAAATTTCAAAAAAACGAAACTTGTGTGCTGCATGAAAAAAATGGTTTAGCTTGGACAGCTAAAACATGTTTTCCAGTGTTAGTTGTGCTCGACAAACGCAATCTTTTTCCTTCGAAGAAAATTCAATGAATAGAGAAAAGCATACAAGAACAAAAAGTGAAATCTTAAAAAACAGAATTTGTACTGTGTTTCGTTCGACAAATGTTTGAAATTTTTCGTCCTGTATATTTTTTCAGCTTTGACATTTTTAGTTTAAATGCGGCAACAGTTTGTCTCACAGAATTTTGTTAAAGGGAAAAAGATTGAATTTGTCAAGCACTCAGTAAAAGTTTCGGTTTTTCAAAATTTGATTATTTTTTGTGTTTAATATGTTTTTTTGACTTTAAAAGGTTTCAAAGTATTGAAAATATTTTCGGTTATTTTCGAAGATTACAAAAATTTTTTAATAGATTTCAAAATTTTCAAGGCGTTTCATAGGATTTTAAAGAGTCCAGGGTATTTTTAGAATATCAAAGGAATTTCCAAGAGTTTCAAAAAGTTTCGTGAGATTTAAAAAGTTTTCAAATTATTTGAAATATTTTCGAGTATTTTGAATGATGCCAAAGAATTTTCAATTAAATTCAATAGTTTAAAGGTACTTTAGGATATTTTTTAAGAATTATTAGGCATTTTTAGGAGCTTTAAAAAGTTCTAAGTGATTTCAAAAGATTTTATAGGACTTAAAATATTTTACGAATTTTGAAAAGATTCTAAGGAACTTTTAGCTGATTTCTGATTTTTGATAAATAAAATTTTTGTTAAAAAAAGGGTTTAAAAATTTTTAAGAGATTTCAAAATATGTCAAATTATTTGTAATATTTTCGGTTTATTTAAAATGTTCCGATAAATCTTCAATCTACTTTAATAATTTGAAGAGATGTTAAAGGATTTTAGGGCTTTTCTGACACAATCAAGGAATTTTCGAGAGTTTTAAAGACTTTAAGGGATTCCAATAGATTTAATAGAATTTGAGATATTTTAGAGTATTTTAAAGAAATTACTAGAGCTTCGAAAAATACGGAATGATATTATAGGATCTATAAATTTTTATAGTATTTTAAAATATTATAAAACATTTTATTAAGATTTGCAAGAATTTTAAAGATTTTAAGGGATATTAAATGCTGACAAGGTATTATAATAAATTTTCTTGGATTTTACGAAATATCCTTTTCAGAATTAAAATCTTTTTGGCATATTTTAAAAGACTGCAAGAAATTTCTAATCGCTTGCAATAATTTTAAACGATTGCCAAAGATTATAAATATTTAAAGGCATTTTTTAAAACATGAAATAAATTTTAAAAACTTTAAACGATTTCAAGAGATTTCACCAGACTACAATGGATTAAAATCTTTAAGAGTAAATTAAAATTTTCTAAGGTATTTTCAAGAACTTATAAAATTGCCAAGGCATTTTAAATGATTTCAAAAGTTTAGGAAGTTTTAAAACATTTCAGTGCGGAATTTTTAATTGATTTCAATAATTTAAAGCAATTCGGTTTGAAACAAATTTCAAGCATTTAGGATATTTTGAAAAATGGTAAGGAATTTTTTAGAGATTTATAAAAATTTCCATACGGCTGTAAATAATTTTCTATAATTTCTGAGGATATGGTAAGATTCAACAGGACATATAAGTTTTCATAATATTTTTTAATATTCCGAGCGATTTTATGTGATTTCCGAAGATTTCAATGATTTTAAGAGATTTTTAAAGCTTTTAAGGTATTATAGAAAATATCAGATTTTATAGAATGTTACAAGAATTTATTCACTATAAGTGAACGATTTCGTAGGATTTCAAGGATTAAAGAGATTTTTAAATTTTTATTCCAATTATTTTAAAGTTATTTGGAATTCACCCTGAATTATAATTAATTTAACCGGAATTATTTGCAACTCTCTTACATTTTCGGAATTTACTTGAATTCTTCTGAATTTCCTCAAATGTATTTAATTTAATGTATTTCTTTTTTAGTTTTCGTTTAATTATTCATTCATTCAATTTTTTTCATATTTTTGAATTACTTTTAATTTTTTTTAGTTTGCAAATCATTCGAATTCTGTTCAACTTAACTTGATTTGCTTCAAGTCTAATGGATTTATCCTGGATTCGTTTTCATTCACCTGAAATTCTTATTGGGTCAGAATTCTTATCAGAATTTAGGTCTTTAAATAATAAAATTTGTTGAAATCATGGCGTCGACAGGTAAAATGTATATAAATAATTTAATGTTCGTTTTTTTGTAATCAATTTATTTTTTTGAATGTTCATTTTTATTTATAAATTGCCAAAAAATAACTCTCGAGCTCAATGAAGTTTAAAATATTGATTCCATACCAGTAGACAAGAAACGATTAACTTTAAAATATTTAAATAATATTCGTCAGCGAAAATGAAAAATTAGTGAAGGATAAGTAAGCAAAAAGTTAAGAAATTTCAAAACTGAATTTTTGCGATCACCTTGACATTTTTAAGCGAAAAAATTAAAATGTACACTACCGTCGGAAATTATGAGATTGGCGCATTTAAAAAAAAACAGTTGGAGAGCCTATAAAATTTCACGTCTAGTAATGTTAAACAGATTTTTTTTATCTTCTAAAGAGAATACAGTACATGATAAGTTTTTTAAAAAATGCTAGATTTTATAAAATTTTGTACCTCGACTTCAACTTTTAGCATAATCTAGGAAAATTGTTGTAAAAATCTGAAAATTATAAGACATAGAGTCTGAAATTTCATCTTTAATTTAAGCCAAAGAAACTTAAAAAATCTTGATCGGTTCCCGAGATACCATTAAAAATGTTCAATCGTATATGAGTTGAGTTCTAGCCGACGATCACGGTTCTCGGCCGGTCTGCTGCTCGCCTCCTTCGTTGAGGCAGGACCGAATATGCCAGGAACAGAGGTGTTGCTCGATTGTGACTCTCTTTTAATTTTGATTCTGCTCATCAGTAATTTTTAGTTCAAATTATTGTAAATTTTTTAAATAATTTTTTTAAAATTATTTACAATTATTTCAATTCAGAGTTATCCCCATATTAAAGAATAAAAAAAAATGATAAACAGTTTTTTTTTATTTCTTAACATTTGTATCAACTAGAATATTGATCAAAATATAGATATATTGTTACGAGAGTAAACTAGTTTTCAAACGAATTAAGCATCTAAATTCTAAATAAATTATTTATATGAAAAACACTTAAAAATATTAAAACTGAATAATAATGGAATTATTATTTAATGGTTTACAATTTTCCTTTATGGTTTACTATATATAAATTCGTTTTCTTGCACCTATCCATCGTAATTTTTTACGATTATTTGATACTCCAACTTTTTCGGCAATATAATTTTCATTACACCTAGGCACTATCTTATATTTCATTTACTTTTGAAAGTCCATTATTATTCACTATTAATATCTTTGAGTGTTTTTCATATAAATAATTTATTTAGAATTTATTTATATCTACATTTTTATTAATATTCTAATTGATAAAGATTTTAAGAAATAAAAAAAACTGTTAATCATTTTTTTATTCTTTAATATGGGGATAATTTTGAATTGAAATAATTGTAAATAATTAAAAAAAACAATGAATTATTTTAAAAATTTACAATAATTTGAAATAAAAATTACTGATGAGCAGAATCAAAAGTATAAGAGAACCCTAATCCAGCACCACCTCTGTGCGTGGCCTATTCGTTCCTGCCTCAATGAAGTAGGCGAGCAGCAGACCGGCCTAGAACCGTGATCGTCGACTAAAACTCAAATCAGATACGATTGAACATTTTTAATCGTATATCGGGAACCGATCAAGATTTTTTAAGTTTCTTTGGCTTAAATTAAAGATAAAATTTCAGGCTCTATGTCTTATAATTTTAAGATTTTTGCCACAATTTTCCTAGGTCATGCTAAAAGTTGAAGTCGACGTACAAAATTTTAGAAAATCTAGAATTTTTTTAAAAAACTTATCATGTGCTGTATTCTCTTCAGAAGATCAAAAAAAAAATCTGTTAAACATTACTAGACGTGAAATTTCATATGCTCTCCAACTGTTTTTTTTTTAAATGCCCTATCATTTTTTTCGCTGAGTTATCGTAGTTCAAAGCCAGTTGTGATTTTTAATAGTGCTTGTGCCAATCGAACTCATAATTTTCAACGGTAGTGTAATATTATTATTATTATTATTATTATTTAAATATCCTTAATACTGATCTAATATTGTGCACGCAAAGCTTGCGGTTTGTTCCGCGTTTACCAAGAATTTGTTGTTGCACTCTGATAAAGAATTCTGTTTAAGACTCAAGATTGATTTTAAAAGAAGAAATCAAATAATAGTGGAGATATCGGATTCGCAGCACGCACTTTGAGGCAAGAGCGGCTGAATTTTTCGACTCAATCAAGACACAAAAGGGGTGCAACCATCCCTCGCACGACTGATTCCGCCATTGCACACAAGTCTGCTGGGTTAGTGGAGGTGAATTAAGTTATAACGGAGGCCCGGGGTTAAATGCACTTAACCGATCCTCTATTTACTCATCCAAAGAGACTAAAGAGTGAGGGGATTTCCTCTTCGCAATTCGCACGTCAAGACGAATTCGAACAATTAAATACGAAATTCATTCTCATCTCTCTCAGACTTTGTCTAATTATACTCTTTTGTAAGTTCGGTAATTTCTGAGAAAGCAGGAAAATCATGATCAAATCTTGAGTTGAGTCATTTTTTCTGCAAGTCTCTCTAATCATCAGAACGCCTTAAAGAAATTACAGTGATATATGAATGAAGGATGGAAACTATTTTTTTTGTGAAATCCAAATTTTATCTTTTTCCTTTTAACAAAATTCTGTAAAGTGAGAAAAACATACAAGAACAAAAAGTGACATGTGAAAAAACAGAATTTGTGCTGAGTTGTGTTCGACAAATGCTTGAAATTTTTGGTCCTGTATATTTTTTCGGCTTTGACATTTTTGGTTTAAATGTGACAACAGTTTGTCTCACAGAATGCTGTTAAAGGGAAAAAGATTGCATTTGTCAAGCCCTCAGTAAAAGTTTCAGTTTTTCGAAATTTGATTATTTTTTGTGTTTAATATGTTTTTGGACCTTAACATTTTGGGCCATAGTCATTTCCAAGAGCTTTAAAAAGTTGCAAGGGATTTTCAAAGTTTTTAAACTATTTAAAATATTTTTGCATGTGTTAAAAGATTAAACAAATTACCAATATATTTTAATATTTTGAAGGGGTTTCATAGGATTTTAAAGACTTCAGGGTATTTTTAAAATATCTAAGGAAATTCCGAGAGCTTTAAAAAGTATCATGTGATTTCAAAAGATTTTGAAGGACTTAAAATATTTAACGGATTTTTAAAAGATTCTAAGGAGCTTTCGGCTGATTTCTTATTTTTGATAGATTTAAATATTTAGGAGATTCCATAGAATTGAAGAGATTTTAGAGTATTTTTTAAACATCCAAGGAATTTTCAAAAGGTTTGAAAAATTCTATGAGATTTCAAAATATTTCAAATTATTTGGAATATTTTCGGGTATTTTGAAAGATTCCAAAGAATTTTCAACAGATTTTAATAGTTTGAAGGTATTTTAAGGTATTTTAAAGACATCTAAGGAATTTTTAAAAGCTTTAAAAAGTTTTAAGTGATTTCAAAAGATTTTAAAGGACTTAAAATATTTTACGTATTTTTGAAAGATTCTAAGGAACTTTCAGCTGATTTCTGATTTTGGATATATTTAAATAATTAGGGTTCTAAAAGGGCATAGGGATTAGGGTGGCTTGTTTTTTTCAGACCGGGGAAACTCGGGAAATGACAGTGAATTTATTTTTTGACTGGCAGTTTTACAAAACATTAGAAGAAAAATATGTCCAAGTTCGATTTTAACAGTTTTTAAAAGTAATTAGTTGAATTATTGTCATTTTTTAATTATAATATCATACAGTTCACAATACGTAATTCGAAACTTTAAAAATTGTCCATTCTGGATTTCTATTTTTAAGCGCACATTTTTAATTTATTGAATTTTAAAATATAGTCCTAAAGACAAACAAGTAAACCGTAAAAGCGAGCTCCGTTCAGCTGTTACCTTCACAACGGATAATCAATATTTTTTATGTGCCATAATTTCGAACTAATTTTGTGCTAATTTTTGGAGGTAATGCCGATTTTTGGGCTCTTTTATTTTTCTGAAAAATCATAATTTTGGTTGGAGGTGTTGAGCGCTCGCGCAGCTAGCACCTGCAGTATATAAAAAAATTTGAAATTTTTAAATCCAATCCTACCTGATCATCGAGCTATTTTCGGGATCTTAAAAAATATCAAAAAACCAAATTCGAAAAAAAACCCTATCATTGATTACACCAGAATTACAGGCTAATTATGGGCTTATTTTGGAGAGTATTGCCGATTTTTGGGCTCTTTCAGTTTGTTCAAAAATCAAAATTTCGGCTGGAGTTTTGCAATTCAATCACACCTGATTTTCAAGCTTTTTTCGGGTTCCTAATATATCAAGAATCCAAATCCGAAAAAACAACCCCTATCATTGATAACCAACCCTCAAATTTGAAAATTAAGTTTCTGCCAAAACAAATTATACCAGAATTTCGGGATTTTTTTGGGGCTCTTCAAATACATAAAAATCAATTTCCCAAAACCAACCCCTATCACAGACATGCTTGGAATACATCTGTTTAGCATTAGGCTGGGCAGTGGACATTCACAGCATGCCGAAAAGTCGGTTCTCTGGTACCTAAGTTTTTTTTCTTATAAAGTTGTTTTACGTGTAAGGCCTCTTGAATTTTTTCCATGTCCAAAATAAGCCCATAATTAGCCTGTAATTCCGATGTAATTTGTTTTGCCTTAATATTTTTTTTTAAAATTGGCGGTTGGTTGTCTGTGATGGGGGTTGATTTTGGGAAATTTATTTTTGTGTATTTGAGGAGCCCGAAAATAGCCCGAAATTGTGGTATAGTTTGTTTTGACAGGAAGTTAATTTTCAAATTTGAGGGTTGGTTACCAATGATAGGAGTTGTTTTTTCGAATTTGGTTTTTTGATTTTTAGGAGCCCGAAAATAGCCCAAAAATCAGGTATGATTGGATTTTAAAATTTAAATATATTTATATACTGGAGGTTCTAGCTGTTCAAACATTCAGCACCTCTACCCAAAATATTGCTTTTTGCAAAAACGAAAAGATCCCAAAAATCGGCATTACTGTCGAAAATAAGCCCATAATTGGCTTGTAATTCTGGTGCAATTTGTTTTCTCCTAATAATGTTTTTGAACATTGAGGGGTGGTTGTGAATGCTAAGAGTTGATTTTGGAAAATTAATTTTTGTGTATTCGAAGAGCCCGAAAAAAGTCCGATATTCTGGTGTAGTTTTTTTTTGTCAAAACATTATTTTTTTAAATTAAAGGTTGGTTGTTCATTTTTGTGTATTTGAAAAGCGCGAAAATAACCCTAAATTATGGTATAGTTTGTTTCGTCAACAAATTATTTTTAAAAGTAAGGGGTGTTTATTAGCATTAGGGGTTGATTTTCGGGAATTTATTTTTGTGTATTTAAAGAGCCCGAAAATAGCCCGAAATTCCACTATAGCTTGTCTTGTCAAAAAATTAATATTTAAATTTGAGGGTTGGTTGTCAATTATAGCGGTTGTTTTTTCGAATTTGCTATTTTTGATATTTTAAAAGCCCGAAAATAGTCCGAAAATCAGGTAGAATTGGATTTTAAAATTCTAATATTTTTATATACCTAAAATTTTGATTTTTGAAAAAACTAAAAAGCCCAAAAATCAGCATTACCGCCCAAAATTAGCCCATAACTAGCGCGATATTATAGCATATAAAAAATATAGATATTCAGTTGTGGAGGTGCCAGCTGAACGGAGCTGTAAAAGCGTTGGAAGTTGAAAATTTTTGATAATTATGAATCCGTTCAAAATTTAAGAATTTCCAGATTTTAACGTTACAAATTAAAATTTTTCAATTCTAAAGTCTTACATTAGTAATTAAAAAAACTTAACACGTCCAATTGAAACTTCGTAAACTATTTTCAACTTGAAAATTATTATTATTACACCATTAAGCCGTTTCCCTTTCGGGGTAGGCGTGACTCACTCGGTAGGGAGAGGAGTAGTGTG
>JAAAKG020087505.1:0-16492 GCA_010014905.2 Druon quercuslanigerum | reverse complement strand
CTTGCATTGCCGTTGGTTTGTGCAACTAAATTTTCTTGTACCTGTGACATGATTTAGCCTGACTCAATTTATGTGGTCATAGTAAACACAGTCCATTTCTCTCTGTGTGGAAAACGTCGTGCGAGAATAAACAGTGTCACCTTTCAAAGAGGCGTCTTTCAGTGCGACAACAGAGGTGTATTTCAGGGCGTGACTTTTATCTCGTGTTATGCTTCGCATTTTTTAACAGACGCTCAATTTGTACTGAAATGCTATTCACACATCTAGCCATCGTTTGGCTACAATCTAATCACATTAGTTATCTCCAGTGAGCACAGTCGACCAGTTATTACAATGAGTATTTTTCGCATGAGCCTGTTGAAATACATATTTTTAGTAGTAATTTTCTTTTATTATGTTTCAGAAACGATAAGCCTGATTGTAAACGACGAAGAGCTTAGTACTGGCCCTGGAGTATGTGAAAAACTTATAATTAATGTCAGAGCTTCAATGTTACTTCAGAACAATACAAAAAATAGTTATATAATTTGTATAACCCGTGTTAGTATGTGTATAAGGCATTATATTAGTATATATTAGGTCAGAATCTGTGCTCATCAAGGATTTTATTAGCTATAATCAATCTCTAACACAAGTGTATTTAAATAATCTAAACAACTTGGATGATAAAATCAATCATGTTCAGCTATGGCAAATTAATAATAAAAAAATTTGAATAATGATTGTTTTAACCCTGCCCATAAAAACGCACTGAAAAAGCAAAGAAAACCCACTGGTCAGTGCCGACTCAGTGCGTTTTCTTCAGCACTACATGTACCGCTAGTTTCCTATACCTGGTTTCCCCTTCAAATTGTCGCTTAAAATCTTTAAAAGACTATTTTCACCCAATAAATCTAGTCTGTGAGGTCTTTGAAAAGGTGTGTTAGTAGTGTATGCTATAGGGTTAGTGAAAATCGGTGTGCCTATGCCTATGCGACCGGGCTACCAAGTAAACCAGCTGAAAGGAATTAAAAATCCAAAATTAAAATTTTAAAAATTTTTAAATTATCTACGAGAAGATTAGAAATTCAGAATCTACGGATTTCGATTATTTTAGATATCTAACTTTACTTTTTAATGTTTAAAATTAGAATGAATATAACGTTTCTCGTGAATGGAATGAGATACGCCAAAACAGACAACATTTTTGAATTCAACTTCACAGTAGTATATTAGTATATAAGTTATAATTATAAATATGTATGATGAGAAAAATCATAAATTAAAAAAAAGTTTTAAGAATTTTAAGTAAAAGCGAATTAAACAAAAAGTACGCAGAAGCAAAGTAAAAACACGTGAGATCAAAAACGACCCAAAAATTGGCGAGAGGAAAAACGACACAAGGATAAAAGAGAGAAGGTTCTCCCTACTTTGCTACTGCGAAGACCAGCCGCGCGAAAAAGCCGAAAATGCGCGAACACGAATCCGAGCTCACCCAGCTTCACGAATGACGATCTAATCAGCTGCTCCTCAAATCCATTCTGGTTTTAAAACCCTGAATTGCCATAGAATCAGGGCCGGCATAAGTGGTGTTTGGTAAATGGAGTAGTTCCCACCTAAAACTCAGGCGGTTGGGGAATTCCCTATGCAAGAAATTGCACTTTGCTATAAATAAAAAGTTGCTTTATAACTAATTTCTATCAATTATTGTATTTTTCACTGTCACTGCTTGTAACTTTCACAGAACCTGCCAAACGATTTTTCAAAATATTATGCTGAAAAAATTGTTCTTGAAATTTTAGGGGGGGGGGGGATAAAATTTATTGCCCACCCAAACTGAAACTGTTCCAGAGGCCCTGCATAAAATCAATAGATTTATTGAGAAGAGGAAAATATCATTTACTGTATGTAAATATATGATAAGATTTGAGGGTCTAAAATAACTATAAGTACATTTTTAACTGAAAAATTTAGTTTACACTTAAGTTTCCAGTTAAAAACATGAATTTTCAACTATAGAATCGAATTTTAAGTTCAAGCAAAAAATGTTGAATAAAAAATGGACTAGTTCAATTTTTTGATAAAAAATGGAACTTTTGAGAAAGCAGTTCTATTTTTAAACAAAGAAATTAATTTTAAAGTAAAAAAGATTAATTTTTAACAAAAAGTGAGAAAGTTAAAGTTTAATTTAAAACATAAATTTTTATAATAATAAAAAATTTAATAAAGAAAACAATCAAATTTAAAACAAAAAAGTGAAGTTTTTCAACAAAGATACGAATTTACGATAAAAATACTAATATTCTTCCAAAAAAGACAAATTTTCAACAAAATACATGAATTTTCAACGACATAGTTAAATTTTCAGTAAAAAAAAATTGTGCCCACAAACAAAAACAAAGTTTCAAGAAAATATTTAAGTTCTCAAGCCATATAAAAAAGTTTTCAACTTGAAAGATTAATTTTTATTTTAAAATGGACCGTTTAATCTTGACATAAAAACATAATTCCAAACTAAATTAAAAAAAAGTTTTACAAAGAGATGCATTTTCAGCGAAACAAACTAATTCTTAATTCAAATAGATGAATTTTTAAACAATAAGAATAATTTTCTATCAAAAAACATGAATATTTGACTGAGATAGGTCAATTTTCAAGCAAAAAGGAACAACAAATTTCCAACAAAATTGTTCAAGTGTTAAACAATAAAACTTCAACAGAAGATGATACAGTTAGATTTTCGTTTAAAAAATTAACTTTCAGCAAACAAGAATTTGAATTTTCAACCAAATTGTTCAGTTTTCAACGAAATAAGAAAAAAATTTTCAACCAAAAATCATACAATTAAATTTTCAGTAAACATTTCTTTCAACCCAAAAACAGTAAAAAAATTTACAAAATAATTGAATTATCAATTAAAAAATTAATTATTAACAACAATAGACAAATTTTCGAAGAAGAATAAATTTTTAACAAAAACTGGGAATTTTTAACTGAAAATGATAAATTCTAAAAACAAAAAAAAAACAACAAATTTTCAACAAAATTGTTAAATATTCAAATTTAAAAATTAATATTTAAACTAAAAAGATAAGGTTTGAACCAAAAATGGAAGTTACATTTTCAGATAAAAATTTTATTTCTACAAAATAGAACAAGTTTTATGGAAAGAGATGCATATTCAATGGAAGAAATGCATTTTCAAATGAAAAATCTAAATTTTACAGCAAACATGAAACATTTAAATATTCAGTTTAAAAAATCAATTTGGAAGCAAAAAAATAAAAACGATCGAATCTACAACAGAATAGTTAAATTTTTAAACTCAGAAGTAAGTGCAGAAACAACAAGAATAATATTTTAACAGAAAGATGAATTTACTATCAAAGAAATTATTTTTTTAACTAAAAACGATAAATTTTCAAGCAAGCACGAGAGCCTGTTCAACTTAAGAACTGAATTTAAATCTAAAAAATAAGAATTCATCAAAAAATGGAAAAGTCAAATTTTCTCAGAAAAAATTTATTTTTCAACAAAGTAGTTTAATTTTTAACAAAATAATTTAATTTTCAACTAAAAAAGATAATTATTCAATCAAAAATAGAACAATTTTAATTTTAACTTGAAAAATTAATTTTCAAAACAAAAGTTCGAACTTACAACAAAATAGTTACATTGAAGTTACATGAATTTTCAACTGTCTGATATTAATATATTAAATAAAAGTGGTCTCAGTGGACATCTTTGCCTCACTCCTTTCACTAACCAGAAACTATCTCCTACTTGAGCTCCCCCCTTATTCCAGCTTTTTGTCTCTCTAAAAATTTCCGACACTCTCTTTATGAATCCCTCTCTTATCCCCTTATTCACCATTACTTTTTCTATCTCGCCTCGGTCTAATGGGTCAAACGCTGCCTTTAAGTCCACGAGCATTGCTATCATTGCCCCTTTTTGCCTTTTAATCCTCTTATTTACTGGGTAGTTCAGAACATATATGTTTTTCATTACATGTTGGCATCAGAGTCACACCCCTGTAATCTTTAACCTCCTTTCATTTGCCTTTCTTTACTATTGGTATCACTACTCCTTCTTTCCACAACTCTGGCCACCCCTCTCCGCTCCATACTAGATTACACATCTCTAGTTCTGTCGATCCACATTTCCATACTTCTTTTGGAATGTCACCTATACCAAGTGCCTTTCCATCCTTCATTATTCCTAACATCTTGACAATTTCTTCCTCATCTCTTTCTATACCATATTTTCCTCACTTCCTAACTTTTCTCTCTACTCCTCCAAGCATATCAAAAAAATATTTTTTCCATCCGACCATTTTAATATCTTGGTTTACTCTTTTTCTGCATCTTTCTCTATTTACTACGTTCCATACCTCTTTTTTCGTCCTAGCCTTCTACGCTTCTTCATCAAACCTTTTATTCTCTTCCTCTTTCTTTTGATCACACAACTCAGAATACTCTTTCTTTTTTCTCCTATATTCTTCCCCATTACCTTTTTCTTTTCTCCACGTTCTTAATTCATTTCCGACCTCCTTCTTTCTCTCTTTACACTCCTCATCCCATCCACTTCTATTCCTCTCTTTACTAACTTCATTTTTGTTTGTGGACTCTTATCCTCTTTTTACTTCTCCTATCATTTTTTTCATCTCCTCGTCCACATTTTCCTCTCCTTGCCTTGAACAATCCTCTTTTCCTACACTCTTTATCTTTGCCCCCTTTTTATGCATATTACTACTACTTTTTTCTCTCTCTAATGTCACATTTAATGGAAAATGATCCGAATCAATATTTAGCTATTTATATTTATATATATTAATTACTTAACATTTACCTGCCTCTAATTTCTTGACCTTCTCTCTTACCTCATCATCCACTATCACATAATCAATTACCGTTCCCCTTTCTTTTCTTGACCGTGTACATTCTCGTTCTTCATATCCCTCTATATTCCCGTTTAAGATAAACCATCTTAACTCCTCCAAGCTCTTTAACAACTTCTTTTCCTCCCCATACTGTACTTTATCTTTTGATTTTCTTCTCCCATCTTCTCCCATTCCCTTCCTCCTCTATCTCCTGTTCTCGCGTTGAAATCCCCAAAGTCTAATATCTTCTATGTTTTCTTCCATTATTTCTTTTAACTCTTCTGCTTTCTCCTGCATATCTTCGTTCACATAAACCCCTCACTATCTTCCACTTCTCTCCTCCCATATTTACCTCTTCTACTATTAATCCTTCTTTTCACTCTTTCCTATCTTTGTTATCTTTCCTTGTTATACATTCATTTCTCACTCCCATCACCATTCCTCACATTGCTCTGCCCTTTTTATTCTTCCTCTTTGCAATTTGAACTTGCCATCTGTAACCCTTTGTAATCTTCCCCTTACTCTTTCCCATCCTTCTTTACCTAGCCACGTCTCCACCATTATTACAGCATCCCATTGTGTCAAATTTCTCATAAATTCCCTATCCTTTCTCTCCAATGCTGCTATATTCCAGTAACATATCCTCAATTCTTCCCTGCATTCGTTTTTGACTCTTTTTGCCTTTTACTATTGCTTATTTTTCTATCTCCCATTCCTTCCTCTCCTAGTTTCCCTGTCCCTCATTTCTTACTAACTCTTCCCTTTCTTCATCCCAATCCCACCATGCTCCGTCTATCTGTATCATTCTATATTTAACCCATGCTCTTCTGCCCTTTTTCCTTTCTTCTGCCGCCATTTTCTTTAACTTATATTGCATCCTCCTTTCTACCCATGTCATATCATCATCTATTCTCTACAAGCTTCCATATAACATCCTCTTCTTTGCAATTACTTCCCTCTTATGTTCGCATTTCTTTAGTTTCACTAGTACCATTTTCTGCCCTCTTCATAATTCTCTTCCTATACTTCGCTCTTCCTCTATCTCTACTTTTGCATTAATTTTCCTGTATCTTCTTCCCCTCTAATCTTATAACCTTTATCACTACGTTTCTTTATCTTTCTTCCCTCTATTTTTTTCTATTCTTTGTTCTATTTTTCTCAGTCTTTCCTTCTCTGTATTCCCACTCACGCCCCCACCAAGATCCCGGTTCGAGCTTTCTATTTTTTCAATCCTATCTCTCATCTCCTCTACCTTTTTATTATTATCCTCATGCTTCTCCTTTTTTTGCTCTAATGACTGTATTCTCTTTTCTAACTTTTCCCTAACTTCTTCCCATTTTTTCATTTTTTTCCTAAATTCAGCTATTTCCCGCCTATTTTATTTCCTTAATTCCTCTCCCCTTTTTTTCTGTCTTTGTTCATAAATGCCCATTACTTCCATCATGACTTCGCGAATTTCTTTCAGTCTTTCCTTCTTTCCTCTGTTCTTCGGTTTCATCTCCGTTTCCTTCAGCTCTCTTACTATTCTCACCCTTCTCTACCAAACTCTGCTTTTCCTACGCTTTTTGCTCTTAAGCTCTCCTTTTCTACAGTTCCTTGTTCTTCCCCCTTACATTCCTTTCTTTGATCTCC
Organism: Druon quercuslanigerum; assembly: GCA_010014905.2. NCBI lineage: Eukaryota > Metazoa > Arthropoda > Insecta > Hymenoptera > Cynipidae > Druon > Druon quercuslanigerum. The sequence goes on along the minus strand of JAAAKG020087505.1, from coordinate 10,002 downwards.
TCTTTCTGTTTACTAAACACTTCCTGCTGTAATTTCGATTTTTTTCGATGTTATACTTTTTTTATCCATGAAGCCGATTTTAAACATTCATGCCCTCTATCCTTCCCTGCCTCTATCTACCGTCGCGTTCTGGTACCTGTTTTGTCTTTCTCCGTCTCTAACCAACCCTTCTACTACTAACCGATCAACCCAGTCCTCCCACCCTGTCACAAATCTCAAACCAACCTTACCTCAACTTTTACACAAATCTGTCTTAATCCAAAATTATCATTACCCTCTTTCCAATTTCACAATCCCTCAAACAATCTCTTTCATCTAAACCCTTCTATACACTTCCACAATTCACTCACCTCAAATTTCACGACAATTATCGGAAAAACTCAGCATCAACGCAAGATATCAAAAAAAGTCAAGAGGGGAAAGACATTGGTTTTTAAAAGCCCTACAAGATCATCATACTAACTTTCTAACTTCTTCAAAAAATCGAAAATTTAAATTTTGATTGCAGAAAAAATAAAAAAATATATAAATATTCCATTTTGCGGTCAAACTAGGCAAGATACGAAAAAAGATTTCAAGTCAAAAATTGTGCAACCAAAAAAGATCTACATATTCGTTATGAATCACTTTTTGATAGGGCGTGTAGTTTTTGTTTTATTCTTGAAAAATAAAATTAACAGTAAAAAAATCTGCCTGGTGAATGGGCACATTCTCATCAAAACTTTGCCTATTTAATTTATGTTTCATCTTATGTGTATTTTTTCCAATTATTTAATTTTTGTTTGTTCTCAATCCTTTTTCTAACGGTTAAAACAATAAAATAATTATCAAAAAAACTTTATTCATGGCAAATTAATTAATTTTTACTTAATTAATTACTTAACTACTTAATAAATTTTTTATTTGTGTAAATTTTGCCCCCCCCCCCCCTCCCCCGGTTTTCGTCAAATGTCCTGGTTTTGAGACCCTCTGAACCCGAAAAACAGGTTTTTACGAATGTGTCTGTCTGTCTGCATGTATGTGAGCAGACTCTATTTTTAGAATTTCAAGATTCGATTGGTCTTTGGTATACTCTTTTAGTGTCCTAAACTAAAGGTTAAGTTTCTTTCCTAGACATTTTGAATAAAAATTGAAAAGATGAGAGCATTTTGAACATTTTTGAGATCATTTTTTTTAAATTTGAAAATTGTATATGCGGATGTTCATCTAAATCTAAAATTTAAACAATTTATCTAATAACATTTTTTGATCAAATGAAAATTTTCAGAGCTATAGCATTTTCAAAATCCAAAAAAAGAAACAAAAATTAGCATTATCAACTAAACAACGCAAGATACGAGAAAAAGTCAATACGAGAAAAATGGTTTTATTTTCACACCTTACAAGATTGTCATAACGACTTTTTGAATTTTTTTGAAAAATCGAATATTTTTATTTTTATTGCACAAAAAATAATGAAAAATCAAAAATTCCATTTTACGGACAAACTATGCAAGATACGACAAACAATGTTTGGACAAAAATTGTGTACTCAGAAAAGATCTACAAATTTTGTATGAACCACTTTTTCAACTATTACATTTCTCAGGGTAGCTGCGAATAAAGATTAGTAAAAAATGAAGAATAAATGATAAACTCATGTTAATGGACAAACATTGTACTTTATTTTGCAATATCTAAATAAGCAGTCCCGGGCCAAAGTAAAGAATTTAATATAATGAATTTTCAAATTATTCTGCAAAGTCAATATAATATTTAATGTAATATTTAATGTAATAGAATTTTAAGTAATAGTAGAGTCTTTTGTCGATCACAGGGGGTAAGTTTCTTAATAAAATATTCTGCAATTAATTTTTCTACGTTTCGTCAGCTTGGTTCGCTGACCTTTTCAGGCTTATTTTTTTTTTTTTTGAAATCCGGAGTTCACATATTTAAAAAAACATGTTAAAAACTAATGAAATTGGCAAGAATATTAACTTCTTGACAACTAGTCAAATTTTAAAACGATAAATTTCTTAACTCTTGCCATGGGCCAAATCCGGATGGTTACCGAAACGATGGTCAGCGAACCAAGCTGACGAAACGTAGCAAAATTAATTGCAGAATATTTTATTAAAAAACTTACCCCCTGTGATCGACAAAGACTCTACTATTACTTAACTAAAAAAAAATATGGAGGGTGATATTCACTTTCGTCAGAGTAATAGAGTTACATTCTAATCGACAATGTGACATGAAAGCGCAAATCATTGCAATAATTATTTGAAAATTTATTATATGTATATGTTCCAAAAACGACTTAGATACTATTTTTTCCCCTATTTCAGATAGATGGAGAAAATCTTTCTGATTGTATAACTTATTAGAAAAGTACAAAAATATACGCTGAAGTAAAGGAATTTCCTTTTTCATTTGAAATCAAATACAAATTTAGACCTTTGTATATGAAGAACATATAACACGGAACGCAAAGCGCGCTCAAACTTTTGGGTTTCCATTATACGATGAACAGAAATGAGCGTGGAGCGCGAGATTTACATGATTTTTAAACTAAATATCGAGCGCAAAGATCGAGTGTCTTGATGAGAATGTGTTCCTTAAGTTTGATAGAACCTTAAGTAAATTAGTTCCTCTCTTTATGTAAAACTGACGTAATTGAACCAAAAGCATGTTATAACGATGAAGCTTACCAAGAGAGTATTAGCCCGCAGTGCGCGTAATAGCAAGCACACGAAGTGCGAAAACCTAGAGGAACCGCGTGTAAAGCGTGAGGCAAATGTGTCCTTTTATTATTGTTTTTTTTTTGAAAATGGTACTACAGCATTAATGGGTGAAAATTCAATTAATTTGTGGAAAATTCGTTTTTTTTTGTTGCAAATTCATTTCCTTGAAATTTCCATTGTTTCCATTGTTTCTTGATTGAAATAGAATTTGTTTTTAGTTGAAAATTCTTCTTTTTGGTAAAAAATTATTTGTTTGAAAAATCTTTTTTAGGTTTAAAAATTAATTTCTTTGGGTTTTTATTAATTTTTTTACTGAAAAGTAACAATTTCATTCTTTGTTACAAATTTTTTTTTTAATGAAATTGAACTACGTATATCATTAAAATTCATCTCTTTGGAATCGGCTGAAATTGCAATATGATATAGCTCGAAGCCTTCTGATCAAAAAATCATAATGGGTACTAATCCAAAAAATTAAAAGTTTTCGACATAAGTGGGACTGAACAAGAAAAATATGACCACAAGCGAATCTAATGTTCCGCTTGAAACTTGAAGATGAGATGCAGATTTTTTCAACAAACTGTGATCAGCACAATCACTGACAATACTAGAAACACTGGTAAGACCAGTCCAGCTAATACGGGCAACAAAATGGCGCTGTCCTGGTAGATAGATAAACGTTTATTTTTTAGCCTGCTGGCCATCAAAAATTGAATTGCTTACACTTCCATTTTTACAGAATTTTCTTAAAACTTACTCTTAAAAAACTAACATCTATCCGCACATTATCTCTAAGCCACATTATCTCGCCTTCCTCGCTTCGCATCACCTCGCACGCATGTCGCTACTTTCGAGCCTCGCACGCATTGACGCTATTTTCTCGCTTTGTCTCGCCTTAGCAGCCTCTGCCTCCACAGCTAATCCCTAATCCTTATCTACTATTTACCATATGTACAATTTTCTTAAATCTACTTATTTTTCTATATACAATCTTTCCTTCTCCATTCCTCTTTCACCTTCCTTCTCTTCTTCTCTATCTTACCCAACACCGCCTTCACCCATGCCACTGCCCTTTTGTCCCCCCTTTCATGCAACAATACCTCCATGCTTGTCCCACTCTTATTCTCTTTTCCCCTGCTTCATTCTCTATCTCCATGCTGTTTATTTTAACCAACTCATACACCCTCCTTCCTTGCTCATGCATCCTTCTCACTTCATCCAACTGCAATCCATTCGCTCTAGAATACCTTTCCCTTTCAACCTGCATCCTCCCACCCCTACGTCTGTTCTCCTCCTCTCATCAACATTCCCTAACCAGCTTACTTCCCCGGGCTTCTAAAAATTTCTCCTCATATTCACATGCTCGGCTCCCCGTTATAATCCCTAAACTCGTTCTTCCTTTCTCCCTCCTGACAATATAGTTCAGCGTATTCCTTGGTAACCTCAATGTCCATTTTATATACCTCTCCTGTATCCTATTTACCTACTCACCCTACCTTCCACCCCCACACCTTCAAACACCATCAAACAATTTCATTCTCCTTTCAAAATCATCTGGAAACTCGCTCATTCCTGCGAAACAGGAAGCCCAGGTACATAAACTCTTTCACCTCCTATACCGCTTTTCCCTTCCACTTTCACTCCCCTCCCTTATCTCCCCCCTCATTTTCTGAAGCCTATAATCTTCGACTTATCCGCATTTAACTGTAACCTATTTTTGTCTAAGTATCTTCTCAACCTTTTCATCATCTCCTTTAAACCCTCTTCGCTCTTTGCCAGCAGCACTATGTCATCTGCATATGCAAGAGACCATATCCTTATTCCTCCTAACCTAACTCCTCCTACCACTGCGGCCGTTAGCTTACTTTCCATATCTGCTATTAAAATTGCAAACAGCTTTAAGCTAAGTCGGCACCCCTGTCTCAACCACCTATCCATCTACAAACCTTCAGAGATTTTCTCCTCCTATCTCACCCTACCTATCGTCTCCTCATATAGATCCCTTACCCTCTCAATCAGGCCTCTCTCCACTCCCCTCTCTTCCATTGCCACCCACAACCTTCTCCTATCCACCGAATGGAACACGCCTTTTAAATCGACAAAAAACGCGTTCACTTGTGCACGCTTTTTGACTAGTTCTCTACCAACCACGTGCTGCAAAACGTAAATATTGTCAATGGTACTCCTTTCTTCCCTAAAGCCCGCCTGCGTCTCCAGCAGTATGCCTTTCCCCTCAACATCCTTCCGCAGCCTATCTGCCAGCACTATCGCGTATATTTTGTACGCCGTATTTATTAGCGTAATTCCTCCATCATTTTCCTTCCTCTCCTTATCCTCTTTTTTATACAGTGGTAAGATCACCCCTTCTCCACCCTCTTGGGAATTCCTCCACCCGCCATACTTTTCTCTCTACCATCTTCAGCCTCTCCCTTACTTCTTGTACGACAAACAGCCATGCTTCGTTCTCTACACCGTCCAGCCCTGCTGCATTAGACCTTTTCAACTTCCTTATCTTCATCTCTCTCTCCTCGTCATTCAGCTCCTCTCCATCTACCTCCCTTGTTCATCTAATCACCCTACGTTTTCTAAACCTATTAATTATCTTCCACACGTCCCCTTCTGTCTTAAAATTTCTCAATTCAATTTCCAGCTCTCCAATTTCACAACCACCACTTTATTCTCCTTTCTCCCCTTCATCAAAACTTTCCCTATCTTGATTTAACTCACCCTATGCTCTGTAGCAGCGGTTCCACCCAATTCCAGCCAATTTAAAAGTCTATATTGCTGTTTTTTTGTTGAGTTTTTGTTGCATGATACGGGATACTATGTGGATACTATGTAGAGTATCCTCTCCGTTCACTCGATCCGCTAGGAGTTCTCTTTGCTTAATGTTAGAAAGTTCCGGATTCTTCTAAAATGTTAAAATGTGCTTTTCCTCTTTAGTTAGGAACAAATAATAAATAAATATTAGATAAAAACACATTAAAATATATCTCTTTCTGGGTTGAGATTTTTTGTTTAAATTGTTTTCAATAAGCATTGGGAATAGACAAAAAATTCACTTAAAAAATTACAATTATATCTTTAAAAATTATTCTAGTTGACGTTCACTTATTATTTGTTCAAAACTAAAAAGTCCAAGTAAAACTAAAGTTTCCAGAAAAACAAAACTTTCTAGCTAAGTCTAAGAAAATATAGTTTTTTAGCACTTATCTCTAAGAGAATATATACTATATAATATAATAATAGATAATAATTAATAGATATAATATATAATAATTATAAATTGTTTAAACTATTGTGGTTTGTTAACATGCATTATTTATTGCTTTACTAAGTAAAAAGTGAGTATGCAGTTAAACATTTCACAAGAAAACGCAACTATACAGGATTAATCAAATTAAATAATAATAATAAGAATAATAATAATAAGTTGCTTAAATAATTTATTTATTAACTTTGATTTATTATTTTGAAAATTAGACAAAAAGTACATAATTATTGCAAAAATTGCAATTTTTTAGCATTACTGTAAGAGAAAATTTCTAAAAAAATGCTTTAAATATTAAATTATCAGTATAAAGTGGTATTTTATGTACTAAAAACGATTTACTTAAAAAACGCAAACAAAATCATAGTTAGCGCCAAAAACTTTCAAATCCCATTTTTCACTTATGATGTTTTTTGCAACAATGTATATCTGAAAATATTTAATGACGATTTTGTCAAGTACTCCACCTTTTTATTCTTTGTTTGTTACATGCTTAGTTCTATCAGAGAAACATTATATAAGTTTGATATGGGTTAAACCATTTTTATAGCCACGAGAATGTTTTTTTCGAAAAATTGAATTGTTTGACGATAAATTTGAGAAAATTCTAAGAAAACACTTTGTTTATTTTAAAACGTTCTACAAAAAATACCTCACACTAAAGTCTATAATAAACCAAATATTGAAGAAGCGAACGATTTTGTGACTTGAAGTTACATGAACTGAAAAGGATTCTGACCTGACAAGTTATTTTCATTTTCGTAAAATTGAAATGTTTAATTTTTAACTATAATAGCAGAATATAATGAAATTTAAATTTCGCGCATTCGATTTTTGCGCCACCTACAAGTGGTGGTCAGAATCATGTTTCTCTGGTGCAATTACAATTGCTGTTTTAATTAATAATTTTTTAATTATAATCTACCATATAATAATATATAACTTACTCTCCTTATTTTGACCGTGACTTCGCCTTGCATATATTCCGAAAGAGCGAAATAAAATACCGTCCTTATTTGGCCATATTTGTATTCGAAATAAGCTACCGTCGGCTATTTCGACATAAATGTATGTCGAAATAGTCGCAGCCTTATTATAACACCTTTTTCTGGCTGACGCCGGGAAAACTTACGTCGCCTTGGAAATTGAAGACACACGAAGCCAATGGATTTGCTTCATCGTCCCTTACTCTCCGCCTAGCTCTTCGTCCTCGGAGAGTGTTGAGGGCTACAAAGACGTAGACCCTGAAAACCTTATTCATGCAAAGAAAATTTCATTATGAAAGACAGCATGAAGACCGCATTTTAAATTAAACAGCACAGCTTTCATAATTAATGAATAAAAAGACAAAATTTTGTTTAAAATTGACAGGCATGCGAGACCTTTATCAAAAACTAAACCAAAGCACAATGAGGACAAGAGTAGCACCACAATTGCTCTAAACGTAATAAAATACAATCTTTTCTGAATAACTAGTAAGCTACTCAAACTTCTAAATCCTAGTAATTCCAATTTACATTATTATTGATCGAAAATATCTTTGAAAAACGACACTGCACTTTGAATACAATCGTAGTATAAAAAACGAGTTTTTTATCTATAGGTAAATTCCAAATTCTATAGAAGCTATAAAGTCGTGTGAAGGAAATTGTGTTTTGTTAAAATAATTGAATGCAAAACCTTTTCATAGAGAGACAATTCAAATTAATTCCTTCGGATTTATATAATCAGTTAAATTTTTGAACCAAGAATCTGGGGTCTCATAATTTACTTTTTGTCCAATTTTAACGTAGAATCCAAATTTCACCAATTTAAAATTTGATCTTGCTGGTTTCTTTTTGTTGAATTTTTGCTGCATGATACGGAAGGCATACTATGAGCATTCTCTGTAGAATATCCTTTCCGTTCACTCGGTCCGCTAGGAACGATATGAAATGAAATGACATGACACTTGAGCTGGCACATGATGTGACACCTGACATGACACGTGATATGACGCACGATATAACACATAACATCACTGGCTATAAAGATTTCCTTACCGACATTACGGGCCGCGTAGAAATTAAATCTTTATGCTGATAGTAATGAAGAATACGTTAGGCATACGATTGGCAGGCTTTGTTTTTTCTAAAAAACTAATGCATTGTTTGTACACTCCATAACTATGCATCACTCCTCTGTAATAACAAATTCATTGGAATTTATCCCTTTGATTTCTACTGACAGGAAGCTTACATCATATTTTTTTCTAAAGAATTTTGTGTAAGGAATGTAAGACATACGATATATAGATTCACGACTATATATCACTCCTCTGCAATCAGCACATTGATATTTGGCGATAACAAATTTATTGGTATTTATTCCTTTGACTCTTAACGACAGGAACCTGATATAATATTTTTTATAAACAATTTGTCGGTAAAGCTTAAACATAAGTCAGATAGTCTTTGATTTTATCAACAAGTCTGATAATTTATAATCTAATTTAATATTAGGTCCAAGATGAAAAATGAGGTCACCAGTAATAGGTTCCATGGGAAAAAATTTATGAACTATATACCACACATAAATGTTTAAAACGTTTAATATGCGTTAGCCTTAGGCATAAAAGGCACAGTGAATTGTTAAGAAGTTCATTCACAAACGAGTGATCGAGGTGGACACAATTTTAGTGGATTTTTCAATTGGTGCTTGGCAATATTTTATCGCTGAAGTTATCATTTTGTTTAAACAGACTCAACTTTTTTCCGTGCACCTAAATTCTTTTAGAAATTTAAATCCTATCGAAACTTTGGGTGTGAGTGAGTACATTACTGAAAAAAATGAAGTCAGCGGATTGCAGAAAACTCATTCGCATTATGGAGAAATCATATGAGGAAATAGCAAAAGGTAAGTCGAACATTGAAACAAAATTGAAAAGTGGTCTAAACTGGGGGTACCAAATATACGCCTTCTGAATAAAATTTTTTAAAACAAATAAGAATACTTTATCGCTGTGTGAAAAGAATAAAATAATATCAACAGCGAGCATTCTAAAAAGTATGAATTTGAAACTGAAGCTAATTCAAAACCAAAGGTAAAGGAAATTCGAATAAAAAAGAAAAAAATGATAGAATCGGAAGTCAAACCCTTGAAAAATTTCCATAAAACTAACTTTCTTTTATCCTTTTCGAATTTGAATATATTCTGTTAATTTTTATTCTGATAAGGTTAAAAAGCTAAGCTTAATAAAATTATTAAAATGAATAATAAATTTCTAATAAATGATTATAACAAAAATTAGTTGATATATAATTTTCTAAATTATTATATTGAATGAATTTCTTTCATCGTATAAATTTTTTACTTCTTTAGATAAATTGTTAATATAATATAAAATTATATATATATTTAATTATCCAAATTAGAACTTTCATCTGTTTTTTTAAATAAGAAAAATTTGTTTCTAAAGCCAACATTTTTGAAGGAAAATGATAATTTTTCAGGTCAGTAACGTAGGCCAATGGTAATTTTCCTTAAAAAATGTTGGCTTTAGAAACAAAGATTATATTATATAAATATAAAATTTTGTTATAAGGACAACCGCAGGATTTCGCCGGGATCGGGTGCTAATCTGAACATTTACACTCGATCCCAGCGAAATCGCGGTAAAATTTCAGCAATAACCACGTCTCACTACCAGGAGATAGGTGATTACAGTCTGTGACGGAATCAATACGGCGATCCGTCAAAAGTCTCGTACACCCTGAGGACACGGAGCGACCCAAGGAAGACCGCCTTCTGCATTTTCGCCGCAAGAGTTTTTGCGTATTATTTACACGCAGGGATGCTTTTTAGGTTATTAACTAGCGAAAGCTTGGCACCTCCAAGAGCGTTGATGATAAGGACGATTAATTTAACAGAATATTCTGGGTACAATCGTCGTAACTCCCTTACAAGGTCTCTATACCTCTCTTTCTTTTCATTCTCCTTGACTATGATGTTTTTGTCAGCTGGTGCCGA
>JAAAKG020087504.1:3590-33065 GCA_010014905.2 Druon quercuslanigerum | reverse complement strand
TAGGCCAAAAAGATTCAAAGCAGGGTCAGTATTGAAGAGGAGGTTAAACAGCGTCAAAGTAGGGTCTTGGGTTATAACAATGTAAGCTCTAAAGAATTAAAGTAGCTTTAGAGTGGTGTTACAGAATCAAAGTAGGCTCTTAAATGTGAAGACTTTAGTCTCGTAAGATTCAAAAGTAGGGCCTATAGATTAAAACGGAGTCAAAGTAGGCTCTAATTTTTCATTCTCTAGAAGTTAGAAATTTAAAGCAGGGGCGATAAGATTAACTAGCATCAAAGCAGGTTCTAATAAGGAGCTGGTATAGTAGTAAAGTTTAAATCATTAGCTCCTTAAATTATTGATAAATGGTACTGCAATACATTCAGTAAATTTGTATTTTCCGTAAGTCTTGCAATATACGGAATTCCGTCAAACGGTGGAATTTCGCTTAAACATTCTTTTGAAGTTGTATGTTAACACAAAATACCAAATTATTTGTTTACAGAACCATCATCCAGACCATCATCATCCGGTCCATCATCATCAAGCATGCCACCGCCACCAAGTAATTTAATTACTAAAATAAAATATAAAATAAATAGAACAGGATTTCTCCATAACATTTTCTCCAGTATTTAGTAAATATTACAATTTGAAATAGCCATTAAAGGAATCTTCATTTCGAGCATTAGGTTCAAAAATCCTTAAAACACTTTTTTAACGGAAAATCTCTCTATTTCTTTTTACAGCATCATCACCAAGGTCGCTCAGTCCACCATCAAGGGCACACAAAACACTTAAAACACCAAAGCTAGAAAGACCAACAACACCACGTAATATGAAGACTAAAATTCAATCTGAAACAAATTTTACAGCATTTCTCTAGAGTTTTTTTTCCTAGTATTTAGTGAACATTAACACGCAAAATAGCAGTGTTACAAGTAACAAATTAAACATTTATGTTGTTGAAAGTTCCACATTTTGCTAAAAAAGTTTAAGTCTTTGGGAAAGGTGAAAATTCTATAAAATCCCTTGAAAAATTAAGAACTCTTTTGAAATCCGTGAAAATATTTTTAGTCTCTTGAAAACCGATGAAATCTGTTTTGAATATTTAGAAATCCCATGAGATAATGTTCCTCAAAATTCATTCTAATCCTTTAGTAATTCAAGCTGTCAGAATTCTCTGGAATTCAAATCAGTTTAAACTCATTCCGTAATGCGCTCTAAAAAGACATTTAACTCCCCATCCTTGAAATCTTTAAATTAAAAAAAAAATCACAATACATTAAAACAAATTAAAACCTTAGAAATCGCTAAGAATAAGTATACCTTATTAGTTATAAGACACTACACTTGTAAATCTTTGAAAAAGTTAATAGTGTATTTTTTGTACTTGAACAGCTGCACCACCTCTACCAAAGAAGATCACTGTGAGACCAGAAGATTTGGTAATCCGTGATGAAACTTTTATGGCACGATATCATGCAAACGAAGAACTTTATCAAATAGATATAAATGGCCGAGCCGGTAATTGAAAGATTCTTATTTTTGTAATATTTGATTAGTGAAACGTTAAAATACTACTATTTCATATGTACTTACTTAATCACTAATTCATTACAATTTTTGATTAATTTAGTAATCGAGAACAATCATGCAGTGGAAATATTTAAGTCAGAGCTTCGTCGTGGTGATATACTGGTACGCAAGTCAATTGCGATTGGAATATATACCGAGGGTGCATTTTACGAGTTACCTGAAGAAAAGCGGAGAAAAGTTGTCGTCTGAGCATGGACGACTGCAACCGACTTTGATCCAGAGTTAGCGCAATACTACCATCCGCAACCTTTTAACTCAGGGTTATTATTAAAATTTTCGCCTTTAAAAAAATCTGCAGTTTGAAGCTGATGTTCATTGTTTTAGGGGGCAATCATTGTATCGATAACTCCATGAGAATTTTTAAAAATAAGAGTACTATTCTAGGAAATAGGGCACATACCGTATTCATCAAAACGAAAGAAATAGTTTTCGATTTTAAATGTTAATTAACAGAACTTCACAGTAATTAAATTTTTATCAGTTATCATATTTTAAATGCTAAATGTATCAGTAATACAAAAGTCATCTATTTAATATTTTAAGCATTCAAATCTTCATGCAAATACACAATAAAATAAACAATTTACAGAATTTTGTAAAACGGTTAATCTTTTATTAAAACTACTTTATGTTTGCTAATTATTATGCCCAAAACACCTTATCATTGTCAAGCATAACGGCCAATTTCAACATAGAATAGTAAAACGAATGGGGGGTACGATATTTTATGTATAAATTTTATAGATTCTGCTGCTTTCAAATTTATATATTTGTAAGTATTATGAAATGTTAAAATCGTTTTATTTTTAATTTCTTGTTTAAAAATCCTAATTCTATAGAAAAAATTATATTATTTTAAGGCGGATTTCAGAAAATACTTACTACCCTCTAAATCAGAATAAGTAGAAAAATTACTAATTTAGTATTCAGATAAAATACTACTAATTAAAAACATTGTATCTGAATACTAAATTAGTAACTTTATTACTTCCTACTAAATGAAATAGCAACATTTATGTTGATAATTTAGTGTATTCTACTAATCTTCTTGGTAGTAGGAGCTTACTAGTTCAATAAGTATCAATAAATTACTAAGAAAACATAATTTATTAATTTTTTCAATACTCTCTGATGAATTTTAAACTGTCATTTTGCATTGATAATAATTGTATTTAAATAATGCAATGTTCAAAATTAAATGAAACAGACAAGTATAGTATCCTGATCAATAAATATAGTCTAAAAAAGTTTGATATTAGTAAAGGGGTTTTAGTAACAGAAGGTACCATAAATCAAACTTGACTCTTTCGGTTCTAGTTCTAAGAAGGAAAGGAAGAAACAAATAAATAAATGAATCAATGGTAACAGAAATAGTAACGGAAAAATGTTAGTTACCTTATACTTATAAAGAGCGTTCTTTATTACTAACACTTAGCTTAGGCATGATGTGATCTATTTGCACATTTGCTGTAGGGGTGATATCCATAATTAAATTGAGTTTGTTGTTTCGAATGAAAATCTAAAAGAGCTATTTAAAGATACAAGGGTAATGAGAGATTGTTAATCTAAAGCGGATCATTACCTCTTGATCTCAAAAATGAAATTAGGTCAAGGATGGAGAAGAAAGATATTCAAAAAGACTTAAGATTGAAAATGTACATCGGGCAACTTGAGAGGCGTGGTACTGCGGTCGTAGGAAGAATGTCTGGTGATGCGTGGTGCGATGATTCGCCTAGCCATTAATGAAAAAGGAGCAATCACATTTAGGAGAGATAAAAATTGCAGGCCTTACCTATGCTGAAAGAAATAGATTTAAAAAAGCTTACAGAGATAAAAACAGGAAATAAAAATACTTGTTAAAGAATTTAAGTATAGAATTAAAGCTGAAGTGGAGAAAAAAATACAGATAGATTTTAAAGGAAGAAAAAAAAATTATTTAGAAAATAAGCGTTTGTGATTATGAAAGAAAGTAATAGTAGAGAGTTATAAAGTGGGACGATCGGTGTGGGGGCTAAAGCGCAGGCTTTGGACCCACAGTTGTTCATCTCCGGAGAGTCGTGGAACCGGTACCTCTAGAGAAAAAGGTTCTCCAAGTACTTTAGGATGTTGCTCTTGGTGGTTTAGAACCCACCTTAAACTGTAGGTCCCCCTCCCTCCACCAAGTAAGTGTGTGGGAGGTGTTTTAAGGAATAGGAAGAAGGTGCAAGAAAAATGTAAACCCTTAGGGGACACATTAGAAGCTTCCAATAGTAAAGAGTTATTCGGCCCTAAAAATGACAAGTGTGAAATGGTGTATGATACTCGGAAGAAATGAGTACTTGCAGAATTACTGAACTAGTTACGATTTGTTCAATGAGACAAACATTCAGCAAATTAACAATAGCTTTTCTGTAAATCATCTGGAACTGCTTAGTCATAATTTCTGTAATCATACATAATTATATTGTTTTATACAATTGTAATTGTAATTATACAGTAACATTTCTGTAAACCATCTGGAACTGCTAAGCCATAATTACATAACAGTAGACAGCAGTAGATGAGTTCTGTAATGAGAAAGCCTTTAGAGAGGTAAACGGAAAAATGTTATATTTAAATATTATTTACCTTTGTTTTTATTTTCTTTACCACGTACATTTAGCATTGGTCCCGGGGTTTTTTATAACATAAATAATTACTTTCAAAATTGCTCAACAAATTCTATTGCCAAGTTTGAAAATTTTATATACGACTTTGGTAACTAATTTACTAAATTTGTTAACGAAATTCACTTCCTTATTGGTCTCAGAAATGTGCTTCATTAATGAAGTCTGTATATTAGGTAACTTTCTAGAACCAAAAATGTATAAACGTTCGCTATTTATACATCAACGAGGCTTGCAAATTCTGAACCCTGTGAGAATTTCTGATAAGAAAAGCAACGTTCTTGGAAAAAGCGCACATAGCATATTCGTTGAAACAAAGTAAAAAAAATGCTATACATCAACAGATGTATCATTTAGAGCGTTTTTGTCGTTTTGAGTTCATTTTCAGCAAATAGAATTTGTTTTTTTTTGCAGCCCCTTTAAAATCGAAAATGGGTTTTAATGAAAACCCTAGTTTTTTTGTGTTGGAGTCCAAGGTGAGAGTACGAAAAGGGTACTAAGTAATTTTAAAACCTTTATTTTGACTATTAACTTTGGAATTCATTAAAAAATGTCTTTTGAAATAATCTCTTTATTTTTGATTACAGGATCATCATCATCCATTCCATCACCGCCAAGGGAATGAAGTCTAGGTAATTTAAAAACCTAGATACAATTTGAAATAAATAATAGATTTACACTATTAATTCTATAACATTAGGTTTACTTTTTCAGCAAAGATGTATACACAATATAATTAATTATGGTTTCACTTTAGAGAATTATTCACCAGAAATATGAGCAACGAGTACAATTTTCAGAACATTAAAACATTTATATTCGTTACCTTAATCACAAAAAAATCAACGCGATCATCCTTTTTCCGACATTCAGGTTTTAGGGTTTGTTAAAAAATTTCATTAGCATAAGAATCTCTATATTTTTATTTACAGAATCATCATTATCCAATCTATTAATAACAAGGACAGCCAATGCAGGTAATTTAAAACGAAAAGGTAATATAAGACAAACATTAGATTGATGCTATTATTTTAATAATTTTAGATTCACTATTTTAGCAGAGATATTTACATACGTATTTACAAAAACCTTTAGGATTCTTTAAATTGTGTGGAAATGTTAGAAAATATTTGAAATCTCCTAAACGTCCTTGAAATGTTTAGAAATCTTTAAATCCGTAGAAATATTTCTTTATCTCTTAAAAGCCGATGAAATCTTTTGATCGGTTGAAATATTTGGAAAACTACTCATCTTGAGAATATTAAAATCCGTGAAAGCCCCTCGAAATTTGCTAAACTCATTTAAAATTCTTTGGGAGCTCCTAAAAAAATCTTTCGATTGTACTTTCTCTATCTTTTGAATCATCCCTTTTAATATCCTAATATTCTTTATTCCGATATTGATTTTCTTTTAATCATTTTGTACGATAATTTTTCTAGGATCGCAAAAATATTTTAAGAAGTTCATTCTTGAAATATCATGATGGGCCTAAGCTAAGTTTTATATGATACCTTTCTATAAGGGGAGATTACAAGGTATTGTAGAAGACTGCTCAAAGAAAGAAAATTCAAAATTTAATTATAAAAAAACTTTCCGGAATATCTCATAAACTACTTTCGCGTTACTAGGCTTTTTTAGTATTTATAAATTAATAAACGAAATACTTAATGCAAGTGATTATTGCAAGTTAAACCAATGTGTGGGAACATTTTAATAGATTTTGTAAATAATTAAATGCATGATTTTGAAGCCACTTTTTTTTAATCGTTCGATTAAACAACTTTAACATAGGATTTTGTACAGATATTTAAAAATATATATTTGCTGCTTGATTATTTATTTTCATTCAGGAAAGATTTTTTTTCCACTATATATTTTATTTGAAGATTGTTTTTTATCAAAAGAATAATATTTCTTTAATCCGAAAATAATTCTTTGAATCAAACGATTTCTTTCTTTGACGTACGGTCACAAAAAATATTTGTTTGATTCGAACAAAATTTATCAATTTTAATTAATTTGAATAACTCGAAAATAATAATTTTATCTAATTCAAACGCGTGATTAAGAATTCAGTTATAGTTGAAGAGGAGTGACGACAAATGTCACATTTTTTGTCATTAATAAAACTTAAAAAAAAGTTAGATTTACTAATGTGAAATTGTATTGTTTCATTTTCAGTTCAATTAAATAATTTTCAACCGAAGAAAAAGGAAGCTTTAAACAAACTATGTTAATTTTCAAGCAAGGTGATAGTCTTCGATAGAAAAATAAATTCTATATTTATGAATTTGTCTCAATTAAGAAAGGTTTTTGAGCCGATGAAGAAAAAAATCTGATACAGAGTGTTTAATTTTCAAGAGAAACAGACGATTTTGTAACAAAAAAGTTAAATTTAAACCCAAAAAAAAAGGCAGTTTTCTAAAAAAAGGGGTATGTTCTACTAAAAAAAGTTCAATTTTCTAGAAAAAATAGAATAGCTACATTTTCATTTGAAAAACTTAATTTTCGATAGGAGATACGAATTGTCAATGAAGCAGCCAAAATTTTACACAAAACAAAAAATAATCTTTAACTGAAATGAAGAATTTTTTACTGAAGAAAGTTTATTTAACAAAATGCCGGAATTTTTCAACAAAAGTTAGAATTTTTCAAATTAAATTTTTAACTGGAGAAAATGAACTTTCTAACAAAAATGGAATAGTTAAATTTTCAGTTTAACAAATCAATATATCACTAAGAAAATATTACCAAAAAAGTTAAATTTTAAATAAAAAAGGTAGCTGGACTTTAATCATAAATCATGAAGAACAAAAAAAAGCTTTTAGCAAAGTAGATTAGGCTTTGAAGCATGTAGTTGAATTTTGAACCAAAAAATATTTTTGAACCGCTGTTCACTGCTCTCTTTTTTCAATTAAGGAAATAAATCTTCTAGACAAAAAAGATCTTTTTTAGCCTAAATGTTGACCTCTTTTTTCGAAAATCTGTTTTTCAAGGAATCATCGTTTTAGTTGAAAATTCATCTTCTTGATTGAAAACTGAGAATTAATATTTTTAACAGAAAATTGAACCATTCTATGTTTTGTACTTTTTTTTAATTTTGTATTCTTTAGTAGCAAACTAATCTGCTGTCTGGAAATTTTATTTTATTTGATAAAATCCTCTTTATCTTATGGAATGCCATCAAATACCTTATAATGTCTTAAAATCTATACAATCATTAAGAATACTTTCCAATTCAATTCAAATCATCATTAGTGAAATGCTAATATATTGCTATTCCACGAATATTCATTGAAAAAAATGGTTATTTTCGACTATTGGTAGGAAAAAATATGTAATAAAGTATTTTATGTATTTATGTATTTAAATATGACATTTTCCTTGAATTTTTAGTTTAAATAAATAATTTTAAACCTGAAAAAAGCGCATTTTTAACCAAGTGAGATAATTTTAAGCCAAAGTAAAGAATCTCCGGTAAAAAAATAAATCCTCAATTTATAAAGTTCTCTGAGCCTAGGAAGATTTTTCAGCCGAAGAAGAAAAAAATGTCATACAATGTGTTTATTTTTCAGGACAAGCAGACGAATTTGTAATAAAAAAGGTAATTTTAGAACCTAAAACACACGCATTTTCGACCAAGCTAATTGAATTTTCAATCTCAGAAAGACAATTTTCTGAAAATATAAGTGACTTTTCTATTTAAAAAATCAATTTTCCAGCAAAACTTAAATAGGTGCGTTTTCAATTTTTATCCTAAACGATTAACTTAATAACAAAATAAAATAGTTACAATTTCATGCAAAGTTTGAAAGGATTACAGAAATTGCAATAAAATAATTGTGTCCTTATCTTAATAAGATAAATGTTCAATCAAGCACTGAATAGTTATATTTTGAGATAAAAAAAATTAATATATCACTAAGAAAATGTCAATAAAATTGCTAAATTATATATAAAACAAAATTGTTTTTTTGTTTGTTTAAATTTTGACATTCATTTTTGGTTAGAAACTGATAGTTTTATTTAAAATTTTAACTTTTTTACTCAAAAGTAGGTAAGTGGAAAATGAATCTTCTTAGTTGATAATTTATTCTTTTGGGTCAAAAATGTAATTTTTTCCCTAATATTTAATCTGTTTTGCATGAGGATTGAATTTTAATGGGCCTTTCCTTAAACACAAATTAAAAATAATATGAAAGTATTGAAATAATATTTTTTCAATACTGCTACTTCTGGTAGCAGATAATTATAATTTTATTTAATTTTTATGGATTGTTTGCACCATTTTTATGTTTCGTCTATTTTTGCAGGGATTAATTAATTTTGTAGTTGATTTTAATTAAATTCTCTTTAGTGTGTTAGATAAAAACCAAAAAGAAGAAAATGGCTCACGATTTATTTTTAAAAGTCTTTAACCATGTTAAAATCTTATTAAAAGTTGACTTCCTCAATTTACTATTAATATTTATCTAAATAGAAAAAATTGTGGTTTTATTAAGTGAAAAGTATTAACTAAAATTTTTATATATTTAAAAAAAATTATTTTAAGTTAAGAACGGTTCTAAATAAAATGACAGAGTATGTTAAAACACAATGCTCCACAAGCATCAATAGGTTCGATTCAAATGTATCCACGAACTATTTGGATAAGTTTTTATATAACTATTTCTAGTTGCCAAAACACTTGCAATAAAATCGAAGCTGATCCCCTTCTCGAGCTATTTTAAAATTCAATTTTACAAGCATTTAGAGAAGTATACTCTTTTCTCATAATTTGAGCCAAAAAAAGTAATTAAACTAGTGTGCGAAGATTAATAATGTTTGATATTTTGCCACAAATAAAGAAGACGTATAGAAACGCTACAGAGAAAAAAATCCGACTTGCGATTACTTTTTAGCCCATATAGCGTCTCAACTTCAGTTCTCCAATCATTTTCTTTGAAAACCTCAACCCTATTCTACTTTTTATCTGCTGATGCCTTCTTTTGGTTACACCTTAAAATAAGACCACATTTGGCAGTTTATTAAGACTTTTACTGTGATAATAATTATATTAAGAACATCAATTATCTGTCGCCGTTTAGTGCCAAGATCGGGAAAACGAATAAAGTCGATTAGTTTTCTTATTATACATTGACTACAGAGAAATATAACTTTATGTTGCAGTAAAAAATTATCATAATATGACAAGAAAGAGTATAACCTCTTGAGGATTTAGAGATTTGACACTTTCTTATGAGCAATATATAATTAAAATGCGGAGAAATTCTTTTCATTAATTCCGTATTTCACGATACATTAGAAAATATCATATTTAATAAAAAGGATCACAATAAAATGTATCAAGGCGCGGGTTAAGATTTTTATAGTTTAGGTGACATCGAGAATTCCGACTAAGACTGTGTCTGCGCGATGAATAAGCACAGTAGCAAAAATATATGATAAGATGTTATATGTTATATGACCTCGAACATGGTTCAGAATATTGTGGAACAGGATAATTAAATAGAGCAGGTCGAACAAGATATAATACCTTCACTGAACTACTACGCTAAGATCTTGCTATCTTGATAAACCTACTGAGACTTGTTTCAATATGAACATTCGCAAATAAGCCATATTAATGAATTAATTTTTAGTAATAAGCCGAGAAGGGGTTCTTTTAAAACAATCTTTATTCTTTCTTTTAGTGTTGGGCTTTATTTAAGCCAAAACTAAAGAGAAAACCAACCTAAATTTAAGACTTTTTGCACTGTGTGGGCTTTTATTTGTTCGGACTAATCTTTACAATATTCTGTTCAAATTTGTCTCAGATTTCAAAATCTTACTGATGATAAATGCCATATCAGCGTATAGCTGCCCCTACTGTTTTGTCACATTATAGTGATATTAGAAAATCGTGTTAAATAATCTAATAATGAGGCAACTGATGCAGCTCATAGTAGTAATGTAACAAGTGACGAGCAGGATATATGCAATAAAGAACATACGAAGATGTAATAAGCGATTACGAGAAGTTTTGTTCTATAAAGAAATAAGGAAGTATGCTAATCGGTGTCATAATACAATGAATTCCCTGCTTTTCAATAAAGATGATTACTTTTAATTTTTCACAAATGCGTCATTCGTGAATTGCACATTCAACAAGGATTTGTGCATTACTTATTCTGGGATAGTACACTGTAAAAACTAGGATTCGATTTAGGACTTAATTCGGTATTAAAACAGTTTACACAACAAAACAATCCCACTTAAAGTTTGATCCACCAATTTGATAAAATAAGGTCGATTTGTGAATTGAAATAGGATTGAAATGAGAATCATCTGTCAACAAGCAAATCTGACAAAACAAATTCTAAACTGTCAAGTTCAAAAACCAACGTAACCCCGAAATGACATTAATGCTACATTGGTTTCTAACATCCTATTAAGGACTAATTTTGAAAAAGGAATTTTGCACTAGGGTCACGTGAAAAATATATCCAGCATACACTTAAAAATGGTATAAAACTCTTATTCCGAAAAACAATAAAGGTGAACATTTTTTTTAAATTTAAATTCTATGCATTCAAAATCTCACGAGTTGATTTTTGAATCTATACTTGTGCCTTTAAGAATTATAAGTGTCCAATCCACACCCGGACTGGTCCAACCTAAAACGTTTCGATCTCTAGTCTTTTGCTATATTTTTTGTTTTTGTGAGATTGAAGTTTGGAACAATCGAAACAATGCACCCTCTGAATCAATTTAGTTCGGCATCTCGGATCATGTATCAAAATGAAGTTAGCAAACTAAAGAAGACAGAAACTGGTACTAAAATATACTATTTGTGCGATCATATTAGAACACCCAAAAAAGGACCTTGGATAAAAATGAATGCCTACTTTTTACTGTATATAGTTCCCCTTATGGATAAAGAAAACGCATTCATGTGGCCAAATAAAGTTAAAAGTTATCCCTTAAAACTATGATGGAAAACTTTTTAAGGGAAATGCATGTCGGACACTTTTAGAGAAACCTGACCAACTTATAGATCTTTCATATTCATTAAGGCTCAAGCAGACAGTGGTAGAATTCTCATCGCAGCACATCTAGCTGAAGGTATTTGGGATATCGATTAAAAAATCAATTTAAAAAAAAAGCTAGAGTTGTTTCTTAGTAAATATTGAATGTCACGGATTTATTCCTATGTAGGCACAGTATATTATATATGCATATAATCATCATGCAGTGGAAAGTGCAACTATGATGTACTCGCAGTTAGTATCACAAAACGTGATTATAAGATATCTCGAGAAGAAATTCAACTACAATATAAAGTAAGTGGTTTTAGAAACTATAAATAGGTATATAAGAACCTATCTAAACAATTTCTGGACCCATTTTAATGGAACCTATTGACGCTGTAGACGCCCCGTGAAGATAAGGGTTGATCCTGTGTAACGATATTGTAGAATCAGACAAAAAAATACCTTTTTTAAAGGTTAAGTGCTGCAAGGCTTGAAGTATCACTTTATACTATAATTGGGCTAATAGAAGAGCGGTAAATAGCAGTTTTCTAATCTTTTTCGCTAGAATCGCAAAATCTGTGTAGTTGAAGCGTGCAGTAGTCTTCTGCTAATAATTTCCTCTTAAATTCTAAATTGAATAAGAAAGGTAGCCGATGATATTAATCCCGCCGTGCATTTTAAACCTCAATTAAAAACTGTATGTCCCTTCCTATGTTAGGCAGCCACAATTGGTGAATTAACATTTTTCCGTGTAGTATAACGGCACCGATACGGCCGACCGATTCAAACAATGACGCAATTTGAGAGAGTAAAATTGTTTGAATTCACTTGTGCAGATCAAGGATCTGCTGGCTTATGGAGAGGAAAAAACATTTCACACATAAAAACATGGTTTACTAAAATTATTGACTAAATAACAAGTAGATTATGCTAGTGATTACAGTTTTGAGATAGATGTTTTTGTTATGGATTTGCAAACTCTACTGTTTGCCGAAAGAAGTTACTCTTGTGATGGGTAGGTGGACAGGCGACTCATAAATCACAAATTATAAATTATGCAAGGATGCGCAAGGATTTGAATTCGAGAAATTGGTGAGGAAAAGTAAGTAGAACCCACGGTAAATTATATTCTATTTTGTATATTTCAAATTGTCGTAGACGAAAGAAGAAAGATATAGATGGCCTTAGAAGACAGTAAAGTTTTCAAGCATCTCGCTAAAAAAATAAGTATTGAAGATAGGTTGTGATTAAATTATCGTTTGCGATCCAACTTTATCTCTACCGAGACACATATAAAGTTTTTTAAATGTACTGCAAGAAAAATACGCTTCACGCCCCAGCCAATCAGCGGCTTAACCGTGGTCGAGAACTTCTGCAAAGAATATGATAATGGATAGTATATATACTAGTAAAAAATATTCAAGATCCATCCAATTACATTTCTAGGAATTCTTTAAAAGGCGTTTCTTATTCTCCACATTTAAACTGAAGATATCTTTCTTTACACTGTCATATTAAACTTTTCATAGAATAATTTTAATTAAAACATCTTGAGTTAACTTTAAGAAGCATTAATTGTTGGTCCACTAACGTTGACCAACATGTTGATTATCTTTTCAAAATCCTGCTCAGTTTTTTTCAAAAATGATGATTGCTTAAACAATTTTTGAACTTCTACAATATGTATATCGAGGTTATATCTCCCAAACACACAAAAGAAGAATACGGTATATCTCTGTATAATATTTCGATTCACTGTTTATGAAAATTGTTAGAATTTAAAACCCTCAATGACTTCAAACAATTTCCAAGATCAAAAATAGAATTCTGTTGAAAACTAGTGAATCAGGACCCAGAACATGTCAACTTCCGAAAACTGCAATTTGTTGATTGATAATTCTCTTTTGTTATAAACAAATTCCCTAATTTCATTTCTAAAAATTGATAGCTTTTGGATGGAGATAACTTAAGGTCTGAACACATTTCTGTGGTATTTAGCATAATTATATTGTTGTTTTCCAAAATATTTTCCGAAGAATAAACATATGTCCTTTAATTTTAAGCAGATAATTTCTTGTAAGTTGTGATAATAATCATATTTAAATCCTTATTCAATTACTAAGATTGATTTATCATCATTTTTTTAATTTGAATTCTCTGAAGAAAAATTTTATTATCGCCGTTGACTTGAAGCACTATCGCTTTGTACAACATTTTTGTGGGTACCGCCATATTTAGAGATCCCTTGCTTTTTAATAATAAAAAAATTCAATAATAAAGCTGAAAGAAATTTAAGATTTACTAATGCTAAATTCTACTATTTCATCAAAGCCAGACATATTCAGCAGAATTAAAACACGTTTTTGACATTAGCAAAAACAACTTTCTTGTGAAATACCAATTAATTGCAATTTAAAACCAGAAATCAAATAATGCCATTTTCAGTTTTAAAATAATACTTTGGAACCAAGAGAAAGGAAACTTTGAACAAAATAGTTAAATTTACAAACAAAGTTGAAAATCTTTTATGGAAAAATGAATTCTTAATTCATGAACTTTTCTCGAACAAGAACGATTTTGCCGGCGAGAAAGAAAACAAAATCTCATGCAGATTGTTTCGTTTTCATGAGAAGGAGACAAATTTTCAACTGAAAAATTGAATTCAAAACGCAAAAATATATATTTTTAAACCAAAAAAGAACTTTTAACAATATCAGTGATTTTTTAAGGAAAGAAAATTTTCCCCTAAAATCATGAAGGTTCAAGCAAAAAAAAATTTTTGTTGAACCAAATAATTCATTTTTTAAAACAAAAGATAAAGTTCTTACAGAAATTTTTTTTTTAAGAATCCGATTAAGTTTCAATAAAATATTTAAATTTTTACACAAGCATATGGCTTTTCAAGTAATAAAATTCAACGTCTGTCAAGAAAATATTTTTGGTTGAAAAGTCTACTTTCATATTTTTTGTTCGGAGGTTATCAAAAATTCAAATGTCTTATTAAATATTAAATAACTTTGTTAAAAGTCAACTATCCCATTTTGAGAAAATTAAACTTTTTGGTTAAAATAGTCCTTTGGATTAAGCATTGAAGTCTTGTATGGAAAATTCATTTTTTATGTTTATCATTTTAGTTGGGAATTCATCTCATTGATTGGAAATTGAATTATTTGGTTAAAAATACGTCATTTATGGTCAATTTATCTTTCTTAATCAGAAAATTTAGCTATTTCATTTAAAGTAGGTATTCTTTTCGTTTTTTTAAATTTTCTTTTCAAACTTAAAATTTAACTATTTTACTTTTGGTTCAAAAAAAAACTTTTTTAGATTACAATTTAATTATTGAGTTAAAAAAATACTTCCTTGGTATTATTTAAAACGTCATAATTAAAAATTTAGGATTCAACTATTCTCTTAAAATTTTTATTTTTTATTTAATTGGTTGAAAATGCAATTAATTTTTTCGATTGCATTTATTTATTTCAATTGCATTCTGAACAATTAGTTTCCATAACCTGGCAATTTTACTTCTTTTCCATGAATTTTAATTTTTTTCTTTGAAATTTTTTACTATCTATTTGGACGGAAAGGCATCTTCGTTGATTAAAAATTAAATTATTTTAATAGTCATCTTTTTTAGTCAAAAACTCAGTTAATTGGTTAAAAATTCGTATTTTTGGTTTTGTTAAGTTCTTGGTTAAAAATTACTCTTTCTGGTTGAAAATTACTCTTTTTTTTGTTGAATTCAATTTTTTTAAATTTTGTCTTACAAATTAATTTTAAAGCCTTTTACCTATCTTTTAAAAAATGTTTTTTTCACTTTAAATTCCACTGTTTTTTGTAGAGTTTTAATCTTTGTAGTTTAAAAAAATTACCCAAAATCGATAGCGAAGTTTATGGACAATTTATGGACGGTGATAATAATCGTGAAACTTGTTTCTAATTTAAAAACATGTAGAAAACGATATGTTAAAAAAACATTAAATTATAAAATTAATGGGTCTTTAACATTTTATAGTACCAATTGAAATTTTTTGACACTATTTCGAGGTTTCCCGACTGCCGTTTAAAAAAAAAACTTCCTTACCATCATCTAACTAATGAAGTAATAAAACTCCTAAAACAGAAATTTACGTCAGAAGGGAATTCCATTATATTTACTTTACTAAGTTCTGTAATAAAGTGCTGGCAGTAAAGATAATTGAGCAGCAAAGTGGAAGACGTCGTCAACCCGTAATGATTTGCTCACCTTACCTACCATTCAATTCTCTAGAACTGCCGCAATTAGAGGAATGGAGACGTTTGGTGGAGAATTCGAGAGATGGCCGCTTATCATTGGATTTGATAGAAATGCGCACCATTCAATACAGAATAGTGAGACTATAAACAACAGGCTTGAGCACCTTCTAGATTACCTTCTAAGTACCGATTTAACCATATTGCATCCCAGAAATACAAAAATTTACAAAAATGTAAATCTTACAGGAACGATTGTCCTTCTCGTATTAAAAAGCTAGACAAGACCGCTTCTTAATTGAATCATAGACTTCAGCCCTTCAAAAAAGAGACTAGGAAAGTATTAAGTAGATTTAGAAAAACTGGAAACTCGAATTTTTATGAAGTTATTGTAGCAAGATACACTAAGCAAATATAACAGATAAAAAACTTATTTAGTGGCACTCGCAGGGCGTTCACAATGTACCTAATACTGCGAAAATTCAGTAAGCTTTAAAGGATGTCGACTTCTTTACATCAACTAGGTATTTAGAAGTTGTCTTATATTCTGAACTTACCTAGAAACTACATGTTGATGCAGCAGTAAAATAAGCCAAAGTAACATTTTTGGCTTGCACAGGCGCAATTAGGAAAACCAGAAGACTCAAAACTAGAGTAGCTTTCTGGCTACGTACGGTATTCATCAAGCTAATTATAACTTATGCCTCACTGATCTAGGTGTTGAGAAACAGTTTGTTTAGTTCCAGTAAACAGCTGCAGAGCTTACAAAAGGTCTTTTGTCTGGCAATTAATGAATCAATGAGGCAAATCCTGACAGCAAGCCTTCTAATTAGGCAAAGGGTTGAGGTAGAGACATACGGAATACTGCTGAGAAAGGTTCATAGAAATTCCGCTATCCTTGATCAGCATGATTTAAGAAACAACGTATTTTCGGTAAATGAATTCCTTTGCATGCACTCTGAAAACGTGCTAAAGGAATACTTGTTCATGAAGCCCCTTAAGACAATATTTCCGACAAGGGACAAATGACATGATGAACAAAGAATCAACAATTCATTTCGAACGGGAGGGCTTGTCTGGTATACAAATGGCTCTAAAGACTCCTTGGGTTCTGAATTTGGAGTTCTTCATATGATGAAACTTATTGAAGGAGATAACAATCACACTGCGAAAATTCTCTACCGTATTTGAAGCTGATTTCATGGTGACTAAGGCCTGGTCAGAGGAGATTCTTAAGCTTTGGTTCATCAAACACCAAATTTACAAATACTCTGAAAGTCAAGCTGCCTTGAGAGCTCTCAAATTGGAAGATTTTTTATTCAGACTTGTCTCAAGTTACCTATACAAGCTTCTTGAAGTATCCGTTAAAAACCTAATGAACTTGATCTGGGTTCCTGGACGTGAGAATATTGAAGGACGCATGCTTCGTTAAAGCATGCTATTTAAAAAACTCCTAAGCTTGGAAAAAATGTAGTTAAAAATACTAGCTGAAATTTTGTCGGGCTATCTAATAGATTCTAAGGAATTTAAAGTGATTTTTCGTGTACTTAAAGGACACTTAATGGCTTTTTATACGAAATATCAAAAAAAAAATGTCTGTGGCCCAGCTATAGAAAAAATTACCACTGTGCAACCACCCAAGACACAGAAAATTAGTAGCACTCGCGCTACACCACCTCTTACAAGAAAATTTTAGACCCACAAATCAAAATCACTCTAGCTATTATCCCCGATAAAAATAGACTTTCTCAGGATATTAAAATCAACCTTTTAAATCTATTAAAAAGAGCTACAACATTACCTACTGATATTATGGGGGAGAAAATCAACATTACCGATCATTTGTTTGGAATGATCAGGGTAACCTTCAAAAGAGGCATGACTTAGCCACATATCTCTACAAAAATAAAAACACAATTTGCTTGCTTAATGAAACTTTACTTCGCGAATCCATACAAATGAATCGCATTCGTAAATACAAATTATTCCGAAATAACACTAATAGATGTACCGCGATCCTAATTCAAGAAAATATTGACTATCACGAACTAATAATTCCTGAACCTAAAGTCCTTGAAGCTACGGCTATACAAATAAAAATTCGCGGAAAACCATATGCCATCGTCTCGCTATACCAGACTCCTTTTTGCGAATATTCAAAAAATGAGAACAGGAAAATATTCGAACTTGTACCCTCGGTAATCTCTGTGGGAGACCTAAATTCTGAACACTCAGCCTGGAATAGCAGCATAACCAACAAAATCGGAAAACATTTATTTGAATTTATAAACGACCAACATCTATTCGTCTCCGCACTAGACTCGCCTACCTTCTTCCTCCACCACATCAAACATAAATCTGACCTCATTGACTTTGCAATTACCAAAAATAATTTATGTAATCACGACACTCTCTCCATTAACTGCGAAAAAGCTCCGGTTTCGCCTCGCTATAATTTTGCAAAAGCAAATTAGAAGACACATAACGCGTCAGTCCCCCAGACTACCATTAACAAATACGATCTACCTTTCAGCCCCGAGATTGAAGACCTTATCCAAATTAGTGATAAAGTCAGCCGCACACATCAGAGAACTAAAAGCTGTATTCTTAAAAACATCATCAACCATTAACTTCAAACTAAAGATTATTCTGTATATCGTATGACCAAAGCCCTAACGAAGACGCAAACTCCTCTCAAAAAACCAGATCGAACATTTGCACTTTCTCCTACCGACAAGGCAACACTTCGAGCAGCAAATTATAAAACTAACTTTACTCCCCATGATAAACCATCTGACCCGCAACCAATCTCCTAATGTTTAAGAAATTTTCCGGCTTTCTAAAAATCCCAAGTTCCGATAATTTCAAGAAAATAACCCACAAGGAACTAACAAAACAAATTAAAACTACTAAAAATAACAAAGCCCTCGGTCCTGATTTAAATTCAAACTTTGTCCTCAAAAAACTTCCGATCTCGTGCCTTACTCTTCTCGCCACTCTCTTCAATTCTAGTATTCAACCTAGCTACTTTCCTAATTCGTGAAAATAGCTTACATTTGAGTTTTTTAGGAAAAGGCAATCATTTATAACAACCAACCAGCTACAGGCTCATTAGTCTTCTTAATACTACTTAATACTTCCTAATTCTTAATAAAATAGAATACTCACTCGCGTAAATTATCACCTCGAGGGAAACAGCAATACGGTCTTAGAAAAGGTCACTCTACGCAGCGCATGATGCTTAGGCTTACCGAAGCCATTAGCTTAAATTTTAATCAAGGAACACATAATGGAGTTGTACAAAAAGCCTTTGATAGTGTCTGGCATGTAGGACTGCTCACAAAACTACGTTATCTACGTTAGCGATATCCCTGAGGTCATCAAAGTTACAATTGTATTGTATGCAGATGACACCCCACTATATACATTTTCTTGGTCAGTTCCGAAAATCCTAAAATTACTCAACAAAGCTCTTGAAATCATTAAGTCATGGGCTAAGACTTGGAGAATAAAAATTTATGTGTAAAAATCAGAATCAATTCTTTTCTTACTGAGAAGCCCTGCTGAAATAGATCCACCAAAACTGATTAATGTACCAATAAATGGAAAAATTCAGTAAAATACCTAGGGGGTAAACTTTATAAACATAATTAATTCGAAAGAACATATCCAAGAAACTAAGAAAAAAGCCCTCTGGGTCATATCACGCCTTGATCCTATTATTAATAGACACTCGAGTCTAAAACCTGATTATGGAATCCAAATCTACAAAATGCTTACCCGACCAATCATAACTTATGCATGTACAACATGGGGAGGTGCATCAAAAAGTAATAATAATCACATTCAGATCATTCAAAATAAATTTCTCAGACGTATCACAAAAACCCCTAGATATACTAAGAACTCTGTCCTTCACAGAGAATGTCAACTACCATATATTTCAAAGAATATCAAAGAAACCGCCATTAAATTCTACGAGTCTGCAACGATATCATCTTTCGAACATATTTTCTCTCTAGGGAAATATAATTTTGATCCTTTTCACAAACACGCGATGCCAAAAGAGATTCTCATGAAATAAGTTACCCAGGTCAAGGTAGCCTTGCCACCTTTGATCGACTAATAGCATTCTCTCTTCTTTTCTTTTTCTCGACCTCTCTCCTGCGGGTAACGCACAACAACTTCTTCCGGTCCGATCATTTTTCGGGAAGATCATTAATCGCGAGTGTGCGACTAGCGCAACTTCATCCGCACCCCTTTTTTAACCCATATGATGCTAATTTTTCTAGCACAGTAGATATAGGCATTTCTAAGAATATTGAATGGGTTCATCACATGACAGGGTCTATGGGCGAGGATGAGACTGATCAAGATTCTGAAATAAAATGTATCAAAATTAGTTCATTAGAAAATTAATCCATATGAAATTACATTAGTTCTATCTTCTAAAATTAAAAGATATGTTATTACAACGAAATCCAAGAAACCACCGGAATTAGATAATATGAAAATATTTTATTAAAGAACCGACCTTAAAAAAGCCTTCGCTTAGCTGATGTATGTATTTAACGCATGCCTCTTACTTGCCTACTTTCCTTTATGTTGGAAAAAAGAAAATATTCTACCATTCCATAAGACAGGCAAAGATGAACATTGAGTAAAGTTTTTGAAAAAACTACTTTAAACGGGATTATAAAATATAAAACTATTGAGAAACTTCTCATTCCTAAACAGTTTGGTTTCCATCAAAATAGAATCACAGTTCAGCAATTGCATAGAGTAACAAACTACATAAACACTAATTTTAATAAAAATAAATCAGCAGCAATTGTTTTATTGGATATGGAGAGAGCTTTCGACACGGTCTGGCATAAAAGTCTAATTTATAGATTTGTTAAACTAAACTTTCCAATGTACATAATAAAAATAATGCAGAGTTATCTTAAAAACAGAACTGTCGTTGTTAGCGCTAACAAAACAACGTCAACTAAGCGAAAAATAGTAGCGGCATGGCATATAAAAATGCGATTAATAAAATAAAAAAATACCTGAACGTCCTCTCCCAATACTTCCATAGGTATTAATAGAAGGGCTTATTAAATTATAGGAATTCTTAGCTGTTCATTTAACAGACGTAGTACCTTAAATACTAGAAATAAATTAATGTTGTGCAAAGCTATAGTGAGGCCAATTATCATGCATGCGCCGCTTATATGGAATAATATTTGGCTAATAAAACATAAGTAAATTAAAAATTATACAAAATAGGTGCCTTAGAATGATGACTAAAGCTAAACCTAAGGACAGAAATAAAAGTTTGCATGAGAAATGCTACATTAAAACCATCAAAGAATAAATGTACAATTTAAATAATAATTATTTAAAAAATCAGATACCAGTTGACAGGAAATTAGGTCACGATTTTATATTGTATAAAGACAAAAAATCATTACCCTTTTCAAACAAATATAAATTACCGTATGAAATCTTATTAGAAAAGTCTCAATGAATCACAGACTGAGTATAGTTTATAAGTTTAGCTCGTAATAATTGTAAATGTATATTAATATTTAACGTTAACTAGTTTTAGATCCACAATATCAATTTATGAGTTTTTATAATCTTTTTACTTAAATTATAATATGATTAAAGATCGATACATCTGCGCTACAATATAAATGTAAACACGCATACCTCATTACTTAATAGGAGTAAAATTTCTTGCATAGAAATAGACATTTCAATATAAATCAACAATAAACATAAGATGTAGTCCTTCTACAGGCACCCCACGTGCAAGGTCGAGACCTACCGCCTTTACGGCTCCGCAACGAAACACACACACCCAGTCCTTAGGCGGATGCTCAACGTGAAAGACGCTACCCTGTAGGAACGTCACTCCAGTATACATCATAC
The DNA here is from genome assembly GCA_010014905.2 of Druon quercuslanigerum. Classification (NCBI taxonomy): domain Eukaryota; kingdom Metazoa; phylum Arthropoda; class Insecta; order Hymenoptera; family Cynipidae; genus Druon; species Druon quercuslanigerum. The sequence goes on along the minus strand of JAAAKG020087504.1, from coordinate 11,674 downwards.
CGCCAAAAATCTACGTGTTACCACAACCTGGGCTTAGGCCTCATCATCTTCCGATGCTAAAATCACTTCGTGACACCGCAAAAAACACGGTATCGGAAAGCGATAATATTTTATCGCTTCAAAATCTTATTAAGGGGTCTACCCAGTAACTTACCTCGAGAAAAACGCTATTTTCGCGATTTTTTTAGATTATGTATGAATATTATGATACAGGATTTATCAGGCTTCGTGAATGCACTCTTGAAATACAATTACCAATTTTTTTCTAATTCATCTTATACAATTTTTAAACTTAAAAAGGTCAGTCGAATGCAACGTCTCGAAAAGTAGTTAGGTCCGGCTTATTGATAAAATCTCGGAGCAGGGTTATCTGAAACCAAAAAATCAAGAAGTTATAACTTAATTATGACAATAGCTATGTACCCTATGATTTTTTTTTTTAATTTTGTCAAAAAATTCCTATAAACTTTTTTCATAGCCATTGTCACACTAAAGTTAAAACTTTTAGATTTTTTGGTTTCAGATAACCCTGCTTCCAGATTTTATCAGCAAGCCGGACCTACCTATTTTTCGAGGCGTTGCGTTCGACTGACATTTTCAAGTATAAAAACTGTATAAAATAAATTAAACAAATGTTTTTATTGTATTAAAAGAGCACATATACTAAGCCTTATAAATGCTACATTATAATATATATACATTATCAAAAAAAAATCGCGAAAATAGCGTTTTTTTAGGTAAGTTACTCGGTAGACCCCTTAAGTAAATTCCAGAAGAATTTAAAAGAGAACAATTAATTAATTTCTAAATAATTTATTCTTTGATGGTATAGTTCCCCTTATGGATGGAGAAACGGTATTGATGTGGCCAACAAAGTTCATAGTTATCCCGAAAAATATATCATGGAAAACTTTCTGAGGAAAATGCATGTCAAAAACTTTTAAAGGAATCGGATAAACTCCTAGACCAGAAATCTATGAAGACATTGGAATTCTGCGTTTAGTGCCTTTTGTACCTGCTTCGTAAAAACATAGATTCTCATTTTTCTGAGTTATATAATGATTTTAAAAGCCCGCAAATTTAGAAGAAATCAAAAAATTAGGTCCTTGTAACAAATCTGAATTAAACGATTTGTAGGTAACAGTGGACTAGGCCTTTGAGAAAATGGGCTAGGTATCTCAATAATTTTTTTCTCGAATTGTTTTCATTATGCTATGATTTTTCTAGTGGGCAATCGTTACCTAATTTATACGAGGCGTAAATGTATTAAGTAATTGATCCAAAAATATGTTGATTGTTTAGTAGGTACGATAGGTAATCAAGAAATACTGCATTTTGTGATGTTGATACCAGTCATAAACCGTAAGTGTAAACTGAGATTAAAATTATTTTAGCAGTGTTCTTTTGAGTTCTATTAAGAATTTGATTGAATTGAGTTCGATCATGATTTCCCTTATTATCCTCATGCATAAATTCCGTGAATTAAAAAAAAACATGATCCTCTGATGTTTTTTACTTTAAAAACCAGTTAAATGCAGAAGTGAGTTACCAAACTGGCCCATTGCAGAACGAATCAGCTCACAAACATTTTATCTATAATGTAAAATAACTTTCCCATCGCAAAAAGCAGCAATGGTTTTTCGCGTTTTGTGGAAAATTTGGTAACATTCAAGGAGCGAGTTTTAAAAATCACTTACTGAGTTTCTTTTCTACATGAAGTGCTGTAGGGGTGCACTATCCAAGCAAAACGTAGATTTTTATCAAAATACAAATCAACCGGTTTGGGTTTCATATGCATAAGTACAGTACACTCTTACACTTTTATGTGCACATTTGCCTAACTTTTCAGATATCCCTGCTCCTATAAAAAATACTTATAAAGAAGTACAGAAAAACCAATCTTGTTTTAGTACATGCACATATGCTCAACGTTTCCGATATCCCTGTTCGTACAAAATATACTTATAACCAAAGTGCATAGAATAAAAAAGTCGTAGAATACTTCAGATGCATTCTTTTTTATGAAAATCTGGAAATCTTACACAATGTCACATAAGCTAAAATTTGTGATTCAAATTCAAAATTGCCGTTAAAACTAGGTGTGTTTCCTGAAACATAGGGAGAAATATAAAGTGCACATTTTTTTTAACACGTTTGATAAAGCTAAAAAACGGTTAATCATTTCTTCCTATCGATCATAACAGCACGTTACCGTAAATTTTAGTAATAAATTTTCCGAATTTGTGTGTGTTTTCCGAGAGGAAAAAATGATTAACCGTTTTTTCTGCTTTTTCAAATGTATTAGAAAAACTGTGCACTTTATATTCTCGATCTGCTGGAATCACTATGTTTCAGGAAAAATACCTAGTTTTAAGTTCAATTTTGAATTTGAAACACAAATTTTAGGTTATGTGACACTGTTTAATATTTCCTACATCTTGAGTATTCCACGACTTTTTTATTCTATGTACTTTGGTCATGAGTATATTTCATACGAATAGGGATATCGGAAACGCTTAGCATATGTGCATGTATTAAATTGAAAGTGGTTAAAGGGCAGGGGGGTAAAAATGTAATCTCGGATATTTTATGACATTTTGTATTCTCTGTACTTTTTTCGTAAGTATTTTTGATAAGAGCAGGGACATCTAAAAAATAAGGCGTATGTGCATATATCCGGATGAGAGTGGGTGAGGGGGTAAGGGGTGGGCAAGCTGTATATAAATGTAGTCTTAAGTATTTTACCACTTTATTTATTCTCTGTACTTCTTTATAAGTATTTTTTATACGAGCAGAAAAAATTTTAATAGGAGCCTGAAAAATAATTTTTTTTAATCATATCACTATGTCAAAATCGGTATTTCAGGAATGTCCGAGTGTCCATTGATTTTTAGGTCCGGGAAAGCCGCATACGCATTTTGCACCAATTTTCTCGTATTCTACAACTAAAATACTAAAATATGCACTTTGGTTCATCAAGGTCGGTCATCCCGATGAGAAGCTATTTTTTGGATGAAAATGTAGGTTTTGCTCCCATGGTGGGACGGATCCAAGGTATTTTATAACATTGCGTTTGCTACTTAAAATGCCTCATATAAGCTCTTAACGCATTTTTGTGGTATTTAGTAAATACTAGAAATCAGAATAGCCACGTTTACAATTTTTCTTGCACAAGCTTGAATCCAGAGTTGTAAGATTAAAAACGCTAATTGCAAAAAAAAATTATTCAAAAATATCTACTAATCTCCTTAGTTCTTCTAACTTATTAATTTAATGATCAGTAATGCATTACAGAGGAAATATGATTACATTTTTTTTATTACTTTTTGCTTATTTTTTCTTTTTACTAAAAGAAAAAAATATCAGCAAGGTCATCTTTATTTCTACCGTCTGACTTTAGCGTTTTCTGAGGTATTTCCATTAATAAAAAATCATTATATTTTTTTTTTAAAATCATCATTCCAGCAACACTCAGGGTAATCCGCCTAGGTAATTTAAAAATTTAATGCTAAGCGGAAATAAATAATAGATTGACACTTTTCGTTTTATAAAATTAAGTTCACTATTTAAGCAAAGATGTATGCATAATACTAATAATTTACTGTCGAATTTTAAAGAATGACGCACTTAAAATATGATAATTCGCTATAATTTTTAGAAAATAAAACACTTTATATTTTTGTGTTATGAAAAGAAAAAACGATTAGCAAGGGCATCTTTACTTCATCCATTAACTTCAAAGAATCATCATTATATAATCTTTAATCATCAAGGCCACACCGTTCACGAGTACCAGGTAATTTAAAGACTAAAATACAATATAAAATAAATATTAAAGTTAAATCCTACAATAATTCTTGTAAAACTCAGAAACACTGGAGATATTGAAGAAAACAATTTTTGTTTTTCTTTTTAATTCTTATTAATTTTTGATTTTTAAAAAACAGCTTTTTAAACTAAATTAAAGAAATCCGGTTTTTTCTGTGATTTGCCGCAGAAATAAAAAGTTTAAAATTAAACAGCCTTGACGTTAATTTTGCAATGAAGAATTATCTGTTGTTGTGTTCTTGAAAGACTCAGGATATATAAAAAAAATAATTTTTTTAACTTTTATAACTATAGTGATTTGAATGTTAATAAAATGTATTTTATTAAAGTATTTAAAGTCAGAAGAAATTTTAATGAAAAATTTGTTGAAACAAAAAATTAAAAACTTTTTCTGTTTTTCAAAGAGAAAATTTTAATCTACTTCAAAAAATCTATTTTAAGGTTTTCGTGTAAAAGTTTTTTATGGATAGCTTTGAATGGGTCCTAAATGTCCTTTCAATATTAAAATTGGATCTACCTTTTTTTCGAGAAATAATAAAAAATGTAGAGTTCGGAATCGCGGTAACGGCGTGCGTTCTTACATTTTTGTCAAATACTGAGAGAGGTTCTATTTTCCATTTACAGGGTTCCTAGAGGAGATTGTTAGATATTTTTTTTTAAATGTAAAAACATAAAAAAAGAAACTTCTTTAAAAATTTAGTTTTTAAATTTGATTGTGAAAAGTTCAAAAAGTATTAATTTACTGAAAATAATATGTCTTAAAAACTGCGTTAAATTGCAAATAATTAGAAAAAAAATCATATTACTCTAGATTTTCTGTTTTAAAAATCTTTCATGTTTCTGAATTTTTCAAAAATCAATTTAGGGTTTTCTGTCAGAGCTTAAGAGAAATCACTGTTAATAGAACAAAGCACCATGAAACACTAAAAACTATTTTCTTTTAGATGCGTACCAGATACTAGTAAAACAGTTTAAAAATTTGCAAATCTATAGGTAATCAAAAACGTGATTTTCAAATTAATTTTTTAAGCTGATTTCAAAAAAGGAAAACTAAAGCATAAAGGCAGTAGACTTAACAAGTTTTCACTTCTAGTATTCCTTTTTTATTTTTTTTCTTACTTTTTTCAAAGAGGCATTAGCATTGGTCAAAAAACTTTAAATTGCAATCTGCCATCACATGAGAAGGTTTTTCTGGACAAAAGACGTATTATACACAAGGTGTGGACGTTTTCTTTATTTGTCTACAACTAGTTTATCCCCTTCAAAATACTCCCCTTTGGAAGTGATACACTTACTCCAGTGCTTCTGTCATTCTTGAAAACAATTTTCCATGTTACTTGAAGTCAACGGCCTGTCATTTCTCTTTGAATGGTTACAGTATTATCTTAAACGAGTTGAGAATCAACATTTTAAGTATAAAAACCACAAGTCTGTTTTATAGGGTTTCAAAAAACCCTATAAGTGAAACAAAGGGAATTTCGAGTTTTTGACGTTAATTTAAACTTCCAATTTCCAATTGGAGGAAGGTGGTTCATCATTGGTAAGAAGACAAATTCTTTAAAAAATTATTATTAATATTATTAATATCTTCCAAATCATCGGAACTTCTTTTTGCTGAATAATTTGTTACTTTATCATCTTACATTTAACATATTTAACACTGAAACTTAAAAACTCATCATTAGTTTTTTTGCGCACTCCCAGATGTATAATTCCATGATGTCTGTTGTATATATAAATAAGGATCATTTGATACTCCAATATTTGCCCTGAATTTTTACACTCTGTAGTGTTCACTTCCTTTTCTTTATTTCAACAGGTGATTTGTTTTTTAAGTAGAACAAAATTGTCAGAAACCTTGATCGCTAAGGCAAATTATTTGTGCTTAAGTTTCAATACATTTGGTTGAACCTACTTTAAAATTTGTAATTTATAAGGCATTTGCGGCTTTGGAGTATTTATTTCGTTTAATTCATTTGCACCCTATGGCAAATACTTCAGCAGCAGCATGAATAGTGCAATGTATATTCAAAGCTAACATTTTTGAATACAAACTATGTAAAGCTTAGGAAAAATTTCGTAAATAGATTTTTTCATGCGGCTGATATTTTTTATTTAACATGCCGTTGCGTCAAATTCTCGAAGCCGGGTGCAAAGCTAGAAAATATTTCAGACTATTTGTATCCAGAATATTTAGTAACATGACAGGGCCACAGTACAATAAAATAAACATTAATTCTGTTCCTTTCCACTTCTTGAGTGGTGTCAAAGACCTTGTTTTCCTCTAACATTCACAAGGTATACATTTACCTGGAAGAAAGCTCTCGCTGGCTTATCACATATGAAGCAGAGTATTTGAACATTAAATCGTTGGCTTATAATTGTAACACCATTAGCGTGTAATTTTTTTGGATTCTAAAATAGGGTCGTCTAAGTAATCATCAATATTAGTAGACTTGGAATTTTCGGAATAAGTAAGGACAAATGCCTTGTATATTGTAACGGATTTTTTGAGCTTTACACATGTTTTAATTTTTATTTCAATTATATAGCCATTATGGCGTTTGCCAACAAACACTATGAAAATCTCTCATGGAAGATAATCAAGTACGATATGTAACATAGGCAACTGTCGCGAACACATACATACATATATACAATTATGACGAACAAGTTAAGATTGAGTCCTTTTTAAAAAAATGCGCTGATCCAATTTAAAAAAGAATAGATCATAATGGAAATTATCATTCCTCCATTTTATGGTCCCAAGAATTAGCAGGAACTACGTACTAATTTTGAATCGGTACGAATTGAGGCATAAATTTGTTACTCACGCGCTTGTAAGGTTTTTAACTTATCAGTGTTGGAATGAATATCTTGATTTAGTGGAGTTTAGATCAAAACATCCAATTCAAAGATTCGCCCAGATGCTGGAGAGAAGTACAAGAAGAGATATTCGCTAATTCGTTGCTCTTAATAGATTTTGTTGCCATAATAGTGGGAGAGAAGATCGATTCGGTGATTGTTAATTTATCTTGATAAAAGGACAATGTAGATACATGCAAAACAAAATAAACACCACACTGAAACAAAATTCAAAGGAAAGACAAAAGTCAAGATTCACACTTTTTTATAATACACTTCCGGATCGAATTTTCTTTTTGAAATTTATACAATACAAATATACCTGGTTTGACGCAAGTCACAGCTCAATCCTGCCTAGTGTCTGTAATAAACGATAAACAGAACGAGATCGTTGCGTTAATGTAAATAAACCGGAACTTCGCCTTTGATAGAAATAAGAAACCTTTTTCGCTAGATTTTGTTATGACATTACATCATCGTTGAAGTGTGCAAATGCATTTGTCTTACTGTGCACTTTGAGATCAATACTCTCCAATTGATAGATCAGAGTCATGCATTGATGTTGTATACCGCTGATGATGCACCAAAAAAAGTTTTAGCTGATTTTGGCAGCTGAGTTAGAAGTCTTTGTCGGAAAATTGTAAGCATTTTATCAACAGTACACTTACATATCGCTTTTCTTACAACTAGAATACTCAGCTTTAGGAATTCTTTAGGTTCATATACAAAAAATTGTATAACGCCGTCAATTCACTCTTCTCCTGCATCCGATAAGTCAGAAGAGTGTTGTGTTAAATTTCTCACCTCAAAATTCGGTTTCTTCATTTTACTTTATAGATATTCTATAATTAGATATTGATTCGCTCCATAGCGCAGTTTACTTTTTAGATAGAAATATGCATGCCGACAGAACAAATGAATAATTTGATTTATAAAATAACGATTGAATTACGAGGGAAGATTTAGAAGTTCTAATTTTAAGGAAAGGGCATTTAAGCTAAAGAAATTTTGCTCTACAGACAAGTGTATATTTCTAAAAGAATTACTGTTAAATAAAAAAATCTAATGTTGAGGTAAGAACTTCGTTTCAACATCCTTTATCAATTTGTATAAAAAATACGTTGCGAATTATCTACCATGGGTGAATCTAATATTTTTATGACCATTTGTTCTCATTCCATTAATAGTTAACTTCCTCTTAATATACTTCCCCAAGTAATAATTAAAAAAAAATTGTGAGGTTAAAGCTGATAAGAATTTCTTACTCATCTACTTTGACATTTGGAAACTGACTGGTATCCGAATCCTCATGTGTATACTTCCCCAAGTAATAATTAAAAAAAAATTGTGAGGTTAAAGCTGATAAGAATTTCTTACTCATCTACTTTGAC
>JAAAKG020087503.1:0-70432 GCA_010014905.2 Druon quercuslanigerum | reverse complement strand
GGGGGGGGGGGGGGAGGGAGAGGGAGAGGGGGGGGGGGGGGGGGGGGGGAAGGAAGAGGGAAAGGGAAAGGGAGATGGAGAGGGAAAGGGGGATGGAGAGGGAGAGGGAGAGGAAAATGGAGAGGGAGATAGAGATAGAGAGGGAAAGGGAGAGGGAGAGGGAGAGGGAGAGGGAGAGGGAGAGGAAGAGGGAGAGGGAGAGGGAGAGGGAGAGGGAGAGGGAGAGGGAGAAAGATATTTAAGAGGCGGGCGGAAATGCGGGAAGGTCAGGGAGGGGAGGAAGGATGGCGGTATAAGAGGGGATTCAAAGTGAGGATTCAAATGATAGGATTGGACTGAATAGAAACAAATAGGATCGGGCAGGACAGGATTGGATAGGATCAGGTCAGAGAGAGTAGAAGGAGAAATAGGAATTTGTGCAACTTTCTTGGAACCAATTCACAAGAATTCGCCTACGAAACCCTAAAAGACTAGGGGAACAACCTTTTGATACAGGTTACCAAATGTGGAAATTCGCAGAAATGTAAAAATTATGATGAAGTTTGTGACAAAGAGGACAAAACAAAACAGGGGGTGTGGAGGGGGGAGAGTGAAGTTCCGAGAGAAATAAAATATGTTCGCCGAGCGATACCGGATATTGTGATTTACGTCTCGTTACTCAAATTTTAAGCTTCCTAAATTAATTCGAGCATCGAATGCGCTGGCTTGCCGACAATGGGTGGATGCAGCGCTGCTCATATTTTTATGTCACCGCGGTAGCGACGATGGTATTGTTGTCGCGAGACAAAGCCAAATGTGGCGGAAAAATTGCGGAGGAAAGGTGAGGTACGGAAATTCGTTCGGAGGGATGGTGCCACTGCCGACTCACCAGAGGAAAGAGAGTGCCTTTCGACAAAGCGAAATGGGTTTGCCGAATCTCGTACGATTTTTTGATGAACGATTTCTTATTCTTTTATCTGCTCTGATTTAAGAACGCTCGATATCTTTCTTAGTCTATTCGAGAATAATAAAGTCCGGGTCTTACGATTTACGTACCCGAATTATATGTTTTCAGTTATAACTTAAATCCAAAAAAAAATTTTGAAATTAAAAAAATCTGCCAGGTACAACTATATGGATTTTTAAAATTAAAAGTTGGCAACATGTTTTCCAAACAGAAATATTTATAATAAAATACATATGGAGATTTTTATATTAAATTCTTTACAAAAATTTTTAACAAAATTTTAAAAAACAATTTCAGACATACTAAAAGATTATATTACACTATAAATCTCTCACACCCAGAAACTTTTGAAAATAATTGGGCTTATAAATTTTATCGCGTCAAGTTTTATAATGTTTAAAAAAGCTTTTTAAAAGTTAGGGTAAAAATTTTATATAGTGAGAATTTTAAAACTTTTTGTAATTTCCAAAAATTACAATAAAAAGCTTGGTTAAAAAGTCCACCATTATATTACTGGGGCCGCGTCTATGGTTACCGAAATTTTGGTTTAAAAATGCCGGCTTTTTTTGGTATAGGTAAAGTTGAAAAAGGGGCTATTTATACGGAAAATTTGGTACAAATATCCAGATTTTTTTAGTACGCGTAGAAACTTCCAGTTTATTTATTATCTTGTTGAAAATGCAACTATTTTTTTAAACTCTTATTTTTCGTCTTATTTTTTATTGAAACATTACAATATTTCGTTCAAAATTTGTCTATTTTGTAGATATTTTCTCCTTTTTGTACAAAATTAATCTTTCTAGTTAAAAATGAAACCTTTTGCTTAAGAATTTGTTGAAAAATTAAGTACTAATTTAAAATTGAACAACTTTATAAAAAATGCTTTTTTGGTTTGAAATTCATAATTATTGTTGAAGATTCATAATTTTATTTTAAAATACAACTATTTGGTCGTAAATTAATTTTTTTGGTAAAAATTCATACATATTTTCGGGTTGTAAATTTCGTTTTTTGTAGAAAATGCATTTTCCGGCTTAAGAATTTAAGAACTTGATAGAAGATTAAAGTCTTTGGTTAAAAATACATTTTTTGTTAAATATTCCTATTTGATGGTGTAAAATTAAGTTTTTAATTTGACAATGTAGTAAATCCATTCTTGTTTGAAATTGTTATTATAAGCTAAAATTTCAACTTTATTTGGTAAGCTTGATTCAACTGGTCAAAAAACTTGCTGTTTCTTGTTCAAAACTATTTTGTGGAAATTTTTTTTTTGGTAGAAAATTAACATTTTTTGGAAAATATTCTACTTCTCCGGGTTAAAAATCAATTCTATTAAAAAGTTTGACTTTTCCGCTTTGAAACTTAAATATTTTTGTGAAAATTCATCTATTTGATTAGAAAATTGATTTCTTTTACAATTCATGTATTTGAGTTTTCTAACCAAATTCGTTTTTGGTTGTTGTTGTTTATTGAAAATCTAAATATTTTGTAAAGTCATCTATTTATTTTTCGAACACGTTTTGTTCCAAATTCGTCCTCTTGGATTAAAAATTCTTCTTTTTAAGGTAGAAATGTAATCTATATTTATTAAAAATTCATCTGTTTTATATGAAAATGAACTTTTTCATCCAAAAGTTAACTTTTGGGCTAAAAAAATTAAACTGTCTTATAAATAATTTAACCGTTTTCAACTGTTTTCACTATTTAGTTTGAAAGGCATATTTTTTCTTTGAATTCAAGTGGTTGAAAATATTTTGGCATGTTATATGTTATATGGATGCTGGTTGTTCTTCTTTGCATGATTTTGTTTAGCAGTTGGAGTCGTTCCAGTTATATCAAATTTTTCCCAGAGGGGCTTTTATGTCTTCTTTAATGTTTTCTTTAGTAAAGTGATCGACTGTTATCCTTTCCTTTAACTTTTCTACCTTCTTTCATCGCCGCTTTATTTAAGCTTTTGATACTGCGAGGACAAAGCTCTTTACTTCTTTCCGAGTGCGCAATTATGGCCGATACTGCAGCTAAATTAAAGTGCTTTGCAGAATGCCATAATATTTGTAATGGCTCAACATGTTTAATTGGCAGAAACTTCAAAGATTTATTGATTGCTTACATATTTCTTCTCTCCTCCTCTCCCCCTCTCCTCAACATCTCTTCTCCATTCCTCATCTCCTCCTCTCCACCTTAAATACTCTCTCCCCCTCCTCCTCTTCTCCTCTCCTTCTCTCCTCCTCTACTCCGATCCTCCACTCTTCACCTCTTCCTCTCCTCATCTCTTATTCTATCATCATTTCCTTCTGTTCTCTTCTCCTCTCTTCCTCTTCTTCTGTCTTACTATTCTTCTCTCCTCATCACCTCCTTTTCTCCCCAACTTCTTCTGCTCTAACTTCAATCTTCACATCGCCTCACTTTCCCTACATCTAGTCCTCATTGCTCTCCACTTTTCCACTTCTCCCATATTCCCTCCCCCTATTGCCTGTAACTTACCAAACTTGTCCCAATATCATTGCGTTCACTTCTTCTACTTGCCTTCCCCTTATTTTCACTCACCTCCTATAATTTTCCTCCCCACATTTCCGCGACTAATCCTCGCCACACTTCAACCAAGTAGTTAAAGTTTCAACCAAAAAGATTGAATTTCCACCATAAAAAGACGAGTTTTAAACGCCTCTTATACTTATCGTCTGCTCATCTGCTCTTTTCTTTCATTCCTTTACTCTCCAACATCTTTTGCTCACACTTTAACCTTCTCTTCTCCTCACTTCCCCTACTATATTACCCTCATTTCCTTTGTTTCGTTAACCCTCATTTCCCTATACTTCAACCCGCTTCCACTCACTTCTTCTAATCCCTATCATTTTCAGCATCTCTCTTACTTTACGTCTCAGAACTTTCTTGTACTTCCCATAATTTTCCTCCCTCACTTCCCCTACTTTTCGTTTATTCATATCCTCTACTTCTCCACGTTATACGAAAATTAAAAAAAAAATGGAATTCCTTCTCGAATTTTTTTTGACGTCTACCGCCGTTTGGTTCGAAACTCTAATTTTCGATTTTCTGCATAGTACTTTCGATACATAATACTAAAATTACAAGTCCGATCGAAAAATGATTTTAAAAAGTTTTGTATGACATAAAACGAGTCCTATCAAAACATAGTTGAAACAAAAAATATAATATTCAATTTTCGGATACCATTTTCGACGGATAAAACTATAACTGTTGGTTAACGAAAATTGGTTAACGAAATCATTCTCACTTTTAGGAGCTAAAAAAGTGTGCCAAAGCTCATTTTAATCCTTTGATTTTTGCGAGAGTTATCGTGTTAGTGAACGGTCGGACGGACGGACAGACATAATATCTCACAATATGTATAATTTTTTCACCAGTCACGTTGTCAACTTCATATCGAAATGATCCACTTTCGCGTATCTAAAATTAATTTCTAGATACAATACTTATTTAATTTACTATTATATTTTTGGCTCAGATATTATCTTTATTGTTGAAACTTTAATTATTTTGTTAAAAATTTAAAAAATTGTTTAGAAAATTATTTTTTCTGGTTGGAAATGAGACTTTATTGTTTTTTTATCGAATTGTTTTTTTTACCCTCGACTATCACATTTGTCATTGGCAATTCATCTTTGTCGGTTAAACATTAATTTTTTTAACTGAAAATTTAACGTTTTCATTTTTAGTCGAAAGTTCAACTATTTAGTTGAAAATTTCACAATTTGGATGAATGTTAAACTTCTTCTTAAAAATCCATTTTTTGTGGATAATTTTAAATTGTTTTCTTGAAAAATATTCGTTTTTGTACATAATTAATTTTTTAAACTCAAAATTTAACTATGCTCCTTGAAGATTCATCATTTTATTTAAAAATGTACATTTTCAACTGATTTTTCTAATTTTGAACAAATTTTCAAAAAAGATGAGTCTTAAACAAAACAAAATATTTTCGACTAAGCCGTTAAATGTTAATTATTAACAAAATTTGCAACTAATTAGAGAAATTTAAAACTAGAGAACTTCAATTTTTAAACAAGTTTTCAATCAAAAATATAAGATTTTATTTTTCAGTTGAAGAAATTAATTTTTAACAAAATAGTTATATTTTGAACAAAATAGTTATATTTTGAACAAAATAGATATGCATTAAACTAAAGTAATTATCTTTTAAATCGAATAGATGAATTTTCAGTAGACAAAATTAATTCTTAACAAATAAAATGAAAATTTTGCAAAAAATAATTAAATTTTTAACTAAAAAGGATGAAGTCTGAAATAAATGAGGTTTTAACCAAGATATTCGAATTTTAAGAAAAAAATACATTTGAGTAAAAATTGAATTTCTACGAAATGATATAAATTCTTGTCCAAATAAATGATTCTTCAGTCCATTTTATCAAAATGTTGTAAAAATATCTTAATAAAATCTTGATAATAAATTTTTGTTATTAATAAATTTGAAAATATTAAAACTGACTCATAATTTTTTAGAAGGACATCTTGATGCCTATATTTTTTGAGATAAGCACTACAAGTACGCCAAAAATGTCTAATATAAAGGAAAAAACACTCGAATATTCATTAGTTACATTCTGAAAGCAATTTCACATTAATACATTATTCAAATTTTCCTCTAAGTAGAAAAATGAGGATTGTTTATTCCCTTGTCTCATCATTGGCGGTATTCTTTAACTTTGTGGGTAAATATACATATAATAATAAGTAAATTGGTATGTATTAGAATAGCCATTTTTTCTTGAAATAAGATTTTCTCCTTGATTTACAAAAAATACACTTGCGCTTGTGTTTCAATTTGACTCAAGATGTAGTTAACGGTTTTCTTATTTCGCATGGCGGAACTAGAGCGTGGGAGTAACCAAATCTAATTTAAACAAATAAGGTACAGCGAATTCGGGCGCTCACCCTGCGTTTTAAATTGGTTGCGGGGAGAATACAGTTACAGAGATGAATCAAACTTTAATTTTATATTCCGAGATATTTTGAATCGAATAAGTTTTCAGCTTATTGGTTGAAATTTTAATGGCTGAAAAGAACAGATCCGACCACTCAGAGCTGCCACAGAGACAAATTGCAAAACGGAATACATATTTTTGTGGTCATCGGAGAGGAACCAAAAAAGTAAAACAATCTGCCCTAATCGTTCATCTCATTATAATAACTTTTAGTGAGTTTCCATAGATGGCGGCGTTGAATGAACGTCTTGCTAGCACCGCCCCCTTTTCTCGGAAGTTATGAGAACAAAGAAAGTTTCTTGTAGCACGAAATTAGCAAAAAAGCAAAAAGTTTGGGGTATTCCGTTTTTCAATTTGACTTTGTGGCGGCGCTGAGTGGACGGACCTGATAAGAACCGGATCTTTGCCTCCGATTGTTTAATCATGCCTTAATGCGCTCCAAGTTGCCTCACATTATTTTTACAAGGGGTTCATGATATACCAACAAACAATTGTCCACTATCAACAAAGTTTAATCCTTTACTGTATCTTGTTACAGCGATGAGTTCGCAGTTCGATTGCTTACCGAATGGCGACTCTATTCCTGGTGTTCCTCGTGGCAGAACTTCTTATTTTTCATTTCCTTCTTCTGTCAGAAATGAATCTCCAGAAAGGTCTCTTCCTCATGAAGAGCCTCTTCTTCGTGCCAAAACCAGGTCTCCTCCTGCCAGGTCTCCTCCTGCCAGGTATCCCTCTTTAAGCATACTTGGATGTGAACCTGGACAACTTAGATTTATGCGGCTTGTCCCCAACACCAATCCACGACGGCGATTCGACATTCAAATATATACTTTTCCTGCCAATGAATTAATTCAAATAAGAGGAAAAAAAAATGCTCTTGAGCCCATGCCAAACGGTGAACGAAATGTTTTAGTAACATCCACTGGTTACGTCGTTGCTATATTGAAGGGAAGTAATCGTCTCTGTGGAATATATACAGATGTATCTGGCTATGTAAGACGTGTGAAAATAAACATGTCTAGCGGCGTTGTTGAAGAAATGACTTCAAAAGAATGCGAGGAATCTCCCATAGGTGGTAAAAATCCAATTACAAAGAATTTTGGAATAGTAAATATAAACAACAATCCTCCACATAATTAATTTATTTTAAAAAAATCTAAACGTAAAATATAATTTTTTTATGATCTGATGTCTACAGTCTTCCGTCAATACCCTCGGGTTTTTTCAGAAACAGTTAAGAACGTGCTTTTTATGACCCAATGAGAATATTTTACGAAAAAAGTCTTGAAGGTTTACAATAGTAAAATATGACAACGAAGACTTATTATCTTATTAAATAAAGTATGCGTATGTAGTTAAGTATTGCTTGATCAACAATATCAGAAAATTTGTAAATTAGCTATGTCAAACTTTTTATTGCACGCAGAGAAAATTACGAATGATAGATATTCCACCAATGTTGAATCCTAAATTCTTCCTTATGTATTCTGGTACACATAAATTAAAATAAAATCGAGCCAAAATCCATTGTTCAACTCAAAATTTATTTGATTAAAACCTCCTCGCTTAATCCTTAACGTTTCGGTGCAACGCGTACCGAAGTTTTTGGAGTCAAATCATTATAATACAATTCAACGTAGTCAAAAACGTTTTGGTCACTATGGGCTATTTATCCTACATCTTTGAGAAGTATGTAATTATGCTGTCACAAGACAGAAAATTGGAAATTGGATTCATACCAATAAAAAATTAGTTATTCTTAAGGAACAGTGTAATTCTTAATCAGGTGTAGAAAATCACAAAAATAATAATAAATTTAGAAAAATCCGCTCAGTTAGTTAAAAATTTTCAAAAGATTTACAAAGATTTCATTTTTGTGCAGGCTGATTAAGGTAACTTAACGATTGTAGCAAATAGAGATGATTATAGTAATACAATTGAAAACATTCCTAAAACGATATTTTATACAAGAATGTTAAAACTAGTATGATTTCAACTATCGAAAATGAATTAAATGACATATCTATTCGATGGGAAAATAAAAAATTAATTATTGATCAATGTGTCTACTGTTTAAACACTCACAATAGTGTCATAGCAAAAGCTTACGCTCTCCCTAAAGTTCACAAGCCTAATTTAAGTTGGAGACTAATATTGTTTCTACTATTGGTTCTCCAACTTACAATATATCCAAGTAAATTTCAAATATTCTAAAGTCAGTTTCTATTAACACTAGTTCGTTTATCAAAAATATTTGGGAACTTAAAGATTGTTTAAAAAATAATAATGTACCAAAAACTCATTCAATAGTTTCTTTAGATGTTGTGTCCATGTTTGATAGCATCCCGCTAGATCTTACTTCAGATTGCATTAAGAAAGAACTAATTTGAATTATAATTCAACAAAAATAACAAAAAATGAATTTTAAATAGCTACAATAACGATTTTAAATGGTATTGTTTTCTCCTTTAACAGCAAATTTTATAAACCAATTTCGGGTTGCCCAATGAGTTTACCATTGTCTCCAGTTGTTTTAGATTTATTCTCACAAGATATTAAAAAAAGCTTTACAAGACTAAAGTTTCTTTAAATGCATTTAATTGTATTGAAGATTTTATAAATGTCATGTATGAACGCGAGATTAATTATAATTATACAACGTATTTTGTCACAAAATTGGTTTAATAAAACATTTAGCAGATAGATGTGTTAAATTAAGTAATATCGAATTCAGAAAAGAAAATTTAAGTTAATTAAAAACAACTTTAATACATAATTTTTACCCTCTTGAGTTAGTAACGGACATTATTACAGAACGCATTTATGAGATTTACAATAACACTAATAAAAAAACAAATAAAGTGATACTTACAATAGATTTGATTTAAATGTTACCTTACCTTACATTCAGGGTCTGTGTGAACGGTTAAGAAATTCACTTAAAAAATTTAATATTAACATTTATTTTGAAAACACAAATACTTTAGATAATTATTTGTAGATGAAGATAGACATAGACTCCATGGAAAGGTTATATGGTGCTATTTATCTAATTAAATGTAAAGTTTGTAATAAAGCTTATATAGGTGAAACTGGTCGGAGATAAAAGCCAGAATTTCTGAAAACAAAAGAGATTGTGAAGTTGGAAATTTTCACACAGATTTATTATTTAGTCTATTTTTGTAAACAAATTTCGGAAGGCTTCAGTTAATTTATAACTGAAATTCTAAATATTAAAAAAATTTATCAAAGAATTGTAAAATAATGTCATTTTGTTAAGTCAACGCTCATCACGTACACTCTCTATAGGTATTTCTAAAGTATCAATTTCTGTTCATCCTTCCTAACCTACGATTAAGTTTCTTTTTTGAATTTCTTCAAAATGTAGTCCTTAATCGACTATAGTCTCATTTATTTTTTTATAAGACTTTATTAAAACCTTTTTTATTGTTGTTAAAATTTGACTAATGAAAAAGTTTGCCTGCAATATTTCCTTCTTAAGATTATCCTTCTTAAGGTCTCTAATTGTAAAAATATAATTATTTAGGTTAAAACCTTTTGAAAAAGCTACACATTGTACCCAATTGTTTTGGCTTAATTTCATTTTAACTTATGTGGACCGTGAGACCTAAGGAAGAATCTGGGATTCAACATTCATAAATATCGTTGGTCGAAGAAAGTATTGATTTGGTCTCAAATTATTAGACAATAGATAATCCGCAGTTTATTATTCTTTGGTTCTGATAGTTACCTATTTTCAAAAAACATAAGCCCAACAGTAACAAATTGATAGGTTGCTGTAATGTACTCTCCAATACATATAAAAAATAGAACAATGTCGAGACTAGCGCCTGGAATTCTGCATTTACGCCACAATGTGTTTACACATCTCCAAACAATATTTGGAAACATATTTATACTAAAATTTAAGAAATTTAAATTAGGTCAAAATCTAAAACAAAAATCTTATTTAAGGTCCAATCATCAAATTGATGAAAACTCATATAAAAAACAAGAATCCAACGACTAAATTTGGACCACACCGAACAATCAACCAAAAAAAAACGTTCCAATTGCAATCTGAAAAAAGCCCTGTTAAAAACAAAAATTTCAGACAAAAATAAAAAAGAGGAAATAAAAATTCTTGTTTTTTACAGGAGTTTTCATCAATTGGATGATTGTATGATAAATAAGATTTTTGATTTAGATTTTAATCCAATGTTAATTTTTTGAAGTCAAAAATTTCGAGAATTAGAAGTGAATTAGAAGAGTGTTTACAAAAGATGAAATTATTATTCTTTTAAAACATCAGATTCTCCTCCTTGACATACAAATTCCCTATTCAGTTACAGATAATTTCAGATTATGTCAAGGTTTCAGTAACCGTGTGATAAAAAGTAAGTCGAAACAGATAATGGAAATAGGAAAAGATGTTGAATTAAATATACACATAATTCCTATATTGAATCTGCAGGATTTCCGAAACAAGGTGTCACTCTTGTCAAAGAGCTTTTTTGACAAAAAAAGTTTGCATATTAGTGGTATGGATCGAATTTCTTGGTAACAATCTTGATATATCTTAGGGATATGGAGAATTTACTCTCTAATAATGATACTTTTGAATTATAACATGAGGATCCGTTGGAAAAGTTCAAAATAAATACTTTTAAAATGCTTGATATTTGGAGAAATAAGGGACTTCCAGGAAAGGATATACGATGGACTGATATTAATACTGAAGATACAGTTCTTGCGAGATGTTATGGTTTGAGAAAGAATTACAAAGATGGTTATCCCTTGAGAATAAATATTTAAACTATTTAGTTAAAAAGGCAATCTTAAATAAATAGGCTACTATAAAAACACGTACTCGATTATCTCAAAAATATTTTGTCACAGGGATAGTTTTTATCATGAATTCAACTTATTTCAAATTTAATGGATATTTGTATAGATAGACGTTTGGTACTCCCACGGGTTCAGTCATTTCTCTGATTTTAACTGAAATGGTAATGGAATATTTGGCGGTTTTTGCTTTTAAGAAATTAGATTTTGTTTTGCCTTTTTATTTCCGATATGTCGACGATACCTGAGTGTGTGTTCCTCTGGAAAAGTTGCAGATCGTCATTGCACGCTTTTAATAGTTTTCATCCAAAACTTCAATTTACTCATGAAATAGAGCAGAATAATAGAATCAGTTTTTTATGCATAGAAGTGATTAAGGTTTGGGATGGTAGTATTTTCACCAACTGGTATAGGAAAAGTACATATTCAAGCAGGATTAAAATTTTTTTTCTACTTATCCTTTTCAAAACAAAATTCCAGTAATTAGGAATTTGGTTGACAGAGATCTAGGTTTGTCCCATTTTTTATTTCACACAAGAAATTTAAATATCGTTAGGAATATCCTTTTTCTGAATTATTAGCCACAAAAGTTAGTTGAGAAAAATATTGCAATTAGCATTCAAAGAATCAAAAACAAACAAAGTAATATTTTGCCTGCAGATAATCAAAAAGAGTTAACGGAATATAGTTCATTTAATACTTTTGTTCTTCTGTTTTTCTTTTACCTTCTCTAATTTGAATTTATTTATGACAGATATGTCTAGAGGTGTTTATAAAATATTGACCAACTCATCCTCATTCGGTTATCAGGTATCAAAGAGAGAACACCTCTTCTCTTGCGACACTGTTTATATTTTCCTTGCCTGGATAAGGATGCTGTATGAGTGCCGAAACGTTGGTAATGTCTTTTTATTTTTTATTTTCAATGTTCTTTTTTTTGTAATTTGATAATCTTAATAAGAAAAAAGAAAAAAACGAGAAGGAAGGGGATGTGGTTGTTTGCCTTCTCGTTTTTCTGTCCTCTTTTTTATTTTTGTCTGAAATTTTTGTTTTTAACAGGGATTTTTTTCAGATTGCAATTGGAACGTTTTTTTTGGTTTGATTGTTTGGTGTGGTCCAAATTTGGTCGTTGTATTCTTGTTTTTTACAAGAGTTTTCATCATATTTATACTTTTCTTTAAAGGGTCATTAAAATTATTATACATAGCATCAATGAGTTTCTGAAGCTTTTTCGAATTTCGAATTTCCCGAAATGTTCAAAAACGTAGTATTATTACACACAATGATTATTTTAATTTAAAACGATTTCTATTCCTGAAGAGGAAAAACCAAAAATAACATCGATGATGAATACTTATATAAACAGTACTCATCGCTTTTCTTTTATAAATATGTACATCATATTCTGTTTTAACAACTGTCAAATATTTGTAAATATTTGTATCTTTATAATAGTAGTATTAATAAATTCTTTACATTAAGCAATATTAAAATAGGCTCAATAAATAATTTAATGTTACTTCCTAAACTATTTTTGTTAAAAATTATTTGGCTTTCAAAGAATATGATTATCAAGATAATATCTTTTATGCTGTAGAGATTTTCTTCAATACGATGGTAAGTGGCATACTTCAGATAACAATAACCTAAGGTGTAGAGAGTCCTTTATTTAAATAAACATTTCACGTTTCAAGAGCTAACAACTCCATTTCCAATTCCTCGAAATCAAACAAACTGTAAATTTAAATAAATTTTAAAAATGTTAAAATTTGCTAAATTTAAAAAATTAAAAGTAAAAAGGTTGAATGATTTTATTATATTTTACATTCTTAAAAGGTATGACATAATTGATACATGAGGTTATGTTAATATTATATTGAATTAACAATACCTGTGTTGAGTTTAGCATCTTAAAATAAATTTGTTGTACAGAAGAATATTATAATTGATCTACTTTGGCATGATATTGCATTGTGTTTTTAGTTTTTATGGTCAAATTGTTTAACAACCTATAAAAAAGATTTATTTGACGATTATAAGCAAACTCCACAAAAAGTCTATCATGTTTCTTAAGGAAATTAAAACACAATATCCAGATTATTTTACTGTTAAGAATTTCATGAATTTAAACAAAAAAAAACATATTAAAGCCAGATAAGTTTTTTTAGTTAACTGTCGTAGTCATGGTTTAATGCCAAAAAATGTCACTATTGCTACGAAGAATGTTGAGAATTTACAGAATTTACAGAATTTAATTAGTATTTCTGCGAAAAATTATGCTGGATTCTTTAGAACGTCGTTTATTGATTGATAAAATCAGGGATTTAAACATTCATTTAGAATTTCTTTTAATAAACTTTGAAGAATTGAAAGATAAAGTTAAGAAATATTGTACCTTATAATATTTATACTAACATTTAACAAAAGATGTACAGCGAGGTGTCAATTGGTTTAAATAAAAAACAGCGTTTGAGTAAAAAATTTCAGAATGTAGCATACAATAGTAGTTTCGAAAAATAAAATATCAACAAACATAAAGAATTAATTAATGAGGATTTTAAGGATCCTTGGATTATTAATTTTAGTAATGTTACAATTTCTGATGAAATCAATGATGTTTTAAGCTTAGGAGAGAAATTTAGTTCTTCTTTTCTCACGAGTAAACGGAATAAAGTTTCGAAAATTGAATTAGGATTAAAAAGTGACATTTTTAATAAATTAGACAAGTAGAGAATTAAGGGTTATTTAGGAGAAAGGATAGAACGTAAGGATATCATGGTTTATGTCATTTACATTTCTAGAATGTATGGTTTGCCGAAAATCCATAAACAGGATTGTCTGTGGCGACCTGTTGTTTCTTTGACCAACTCTCCAACTTTTAAACTGGCAAAATTTTCTAATAAAAT
Organism: Druon quercuslanigerum; assembly: GCA_010014905.2. NCBI lineage: Eukaryota > Metazoa > Arthropoda > Insecta > Hymenoptera > Cynipidae > Druon > Druon quercuslanigerum. The sequence continues at coordinate 56,750 of JAAAKG020087503.1, read as the reverse complement.
TTTCAAAGAAGCTTCAATAATTCGAAAAAAAGGTTGAAAACTCTTTTAAGTTTAAAAATAAAATTATTAAAATTTTGGTTTCATATGATCACATTATAGTGTCATTGGGTCTATCATCTTTGTTTAGCAACGTTCCATTAGATTTGGTTGAAAATAGTGTTCTTGCTAGATGCATTAACATAAAAATGTTACTGACTTACCTTTGATTGAATTTGAGAATGAAATAGAATTGTCGATGACTAAAACCGTTTTTCAATTCAATGATACCTATTATAGACAAGTTCATGGGACCCCAATGGGATCTCCAATTTCACCTACTGTAACTGACTTGTTTATCCAAGAAATAGAGAATACAATAATTAAAAATTTAAATTTCAATTTCCTAGACCTAATATCACTCATGAAAATATAAATTACTCTGCCCTTTTTAAATTTAAAAGTTATAAAACCTATTGATGGAACTATCATTACTGACTGGTACAAAAAAGACACTTACTCAGATAGATACATTAATGTTATTTCTAATCATCCAATCTAACACAAAATAGCCACTATTAAAAATATTGTTAAAAGAATTTTTAACTTATCTTAGGAGTTTTTTAATAACTCTAACACTAAGTTGATAAGAAATATTTTGTTTTTTAATAATTATCCTACAAGATTTTTTCAACTCCACATTAAACATAAATTAAGAACACTTAAAGAATCTAACACATTACAATTAAATTCGTCTCCAGTTCACAATATTGATTTTAAATATTTTGTGTCTATACCTTTCCCTTTGATGATTTTCAGATGACTAACGTAGTATATAAAATTAATTTTTTAGGCTGCAATAAGTGTTATATTGGTCAAACTAGTACATCATTGCCTATTAGGACTAAAGAACATCATGATAACTTCAGACTAAATCCAAAGAAACATAAAGTGATTGCGAAGCATCAGGTCCAAACTTTGATTAAAGTTATTTTCAAGTTTTACACCATGAACCTAATGAATTTAAACCACTTTTGACTAAAATAATGTTATCAAAAGGGAAGGTGACAATCGTTTGAATATAATAACTGACGTGGCTAACTATAGTCCATTATGTAATACCATTTTAGATTCTCTAATTTAATTTTTAATGTTTGTCTGATATTCTTATATATCACTAATGTTATTCGTTTTTATTAAATATGTAGTAGAAAATGTTATTTTTATTATTGTTCAGTTATTATCATTCACTAAGACGAAATTACCACCACACCTGGATCAGCAACATCGATTGCAATTATAATCTATTATGCTACTGAAATTATTATTATCGATATATCTTAAACTATTAGGTTGTTCGGGGAATAATTTCACTTTTTAAAAGTAAATTAAGCTCGATTTATTGATAAATGGAATACTCTCTATTTATTTATATATTAAATATTTTGTTCCACAATGTTTAGCCATAAGACGGATAAAGACATGTCTGCATGAAAAACGAAATTACTTTCTGAACAACACAGATTTTTGACAAAAGTCCTTTGAAAAGTATTAATAGTTTTAAATGAATAATTTTATTGTTTGATAATTAAGTGCTTATACACTTTGAGCCTTTAAAAGTAAAAAACTAGGCTATTTTAAAAACAATTTAATAAATTTTCTGAAATTAATTTTTAAATATAGATAGTTTTAATGTAGTCTATTTAAAATTTCTAATTTCTTCTACTTACAAACCTTTACACTTCTCAAATTTGTACGTATCTTGAGTAATAAATTTAAAAAAATTCAATTCCATTGAAGAAATGATACATTCTCAACTTTTCACAACGAAATTTAGATTCAGAAACATGCAGCATTAACTGCATGGAATCTTCAAAATTGATTGTTAAACTTCATTAAGCAGCGCACTCAAAATTAAAAAATATTTTCAAGGTGATGAAAAGAAGAATAGTTCAGTTAACAGAATATTGCAATTTATTCAGAATATTATTTCTTTTTTTCTACCGTCTTTAAAGTTACATCCAATTTATTAGTATGTACCAATATCCATCACGTAGTTTGTTTCTGCTGGCCATTATGACACCAAAAGAAAGGTCTCTATAGTCGACAAAGAAGCAGTCTAACCATTTTGGCAAATAATTTTAAATTTTCCATTTTCAACAAGCAGAGTATTTATTAGAGAAGATCAATTTGTTTATAAAATACTTTTAAATAGAAATCTACTTAAAAAAATAATACAACGTTATAAAAATCATGCCTTTGTAAGGAAATCAATATTATCAGCAGGGTAGTTAGTATTGATCTTCTAACAATTGCTCCCCTGGAAATCAAACAACAGAAATTTAACAAACCTTTTTTACTTTTACATTTTGCCTTTTTCACTGTTTTTAACTTATCCCTTTAATAAAATTTTTTATAAATTATTTGAAATTACGTCCACTTTAATTGAAGTTTTGAATTTTTTGTAAGATTAGCAAGTTCCAAAGTACAGATACGAAATTCAGAATTAGGTTTTTTTGCCTCTTTTATCAAAAAAATCCGAGTTCTTTGGAGGATCATAACTGGACACCTATTGATGATAGGAATATTTTTTTCCTTCAGCTTCTTCAGAATTTCCTCTAGTTTAATTTTAGTGTTGAATATTTTGCTAATATTTTAATAATAATATTTTAACAAACCTTTTTTACTTTTACATTTTGCCTTTTTCACTGTTTTTAACTTATCCCTTTAATAAAATTTTTTATAAATTATTTGAAATTACGTCCACTTTAATTGAAGTTTTGAATTTTTTGTAAGATTAGCAAGTTCCAAAGTACAGATACGAAATTCAGAATTAGGTTTTTTTGCCTCTTTTATCAAAAAAATCCGAGTTCTTTGGAGGATCATAACTGGACACCTATTGATGATAGAAATATTTTTTTCCTTCAGCTTCTTCAGAATTTCCTCTAGTTTCATTTTAGTGTTGAATATTTTGCTTTAAAATTGAATGGAGGCATAAGTGTCATTTCCAGAAAACTTAGAATTTTAATCAGGATTCCTTAATAAATCGTTTTAGCAACAACAAAAAAACACATTGCCTACTTAATTCGGTTCAAAGACCGTTTTTTATACGAGATGTCTGAACTATATGGCACACCCTGTATATTAATTATATCTTGTTGTTTTCTTTAATTTCAGATATAGCCCCTCTATGGACCCTCTGTAGTTCCTTCAAATAAAATGTTTTAACAAAATAAAATTGAAATGCAAATATTTGTTAGTGATTAAAAACTTGAATATTAAAACCGTCTGGCAGAATGTAGATATCTCAAAAAAACAAGCTTAATGTCCTAATTTTATAAAATAGCGACTACAAATAAGCGCCAAATGTCTTACATACTTCAAGAAATCACTAGAATATTTATTAGTTACATTAATAATCAAATTTTATATCAGAAAAATTATCACATTTCCCTCTAATTCGAAACAATGAAGATTGTTCAAATTCTTGCCCCATTATTGGTCGTTATCCTGCATTTTATTGGTAAATATACAAATAATAAGAAATAGTAAATATGTAAATAAATGTAAAATATATATAAAATTGTGAGTGCACTCTTTCATAATATAGAGATAACGTCAGAATGAACTTGGAACATAGAAATTGGTATGTATGAGTGTAGCCTAGGTAGCCTATAAATGATATTTTCTTTAACTCTCAACCCCTAGTTTTGTTCCCCTGTTCAAAAAAGTGATCATCAAATTTTAGAGAAATCGGATAATATCAACCTCGGCTCAAAAAATCATTAATTTTACTATCGATTTAACATGGGACAAAGAAAACTTCTTCTTCTTCTTGTGCCATATGTTTGAAATGACACTATTTATTTTTTGATTTGCGAAAAATTCGCTTGCTTCAGGATGTTAGTTTGACTCTGTTTGACCACTTTTCAAGGTGATGGCGGGAAAATACAGATTTTATGACATACCATTAAACAATATTCCACTATCAGAAGCATTCAACCCTTTACTCTACATTGTTACAGCGATAAGTTCGCAGTTCGATTGCTTACCTAATGGCGACCCTATTCCTGGTATACCTCGTTGCAGAACTTCTTCTTTTTCTTCTCTTTCTCCTGTCAGAAATGAATCTCCAGAAAGGTCTATATCTCCTGCAGAGCATATTCTTCGTGTCAGAACCAGGTCTCCTCCTGCCAGGTCTTCTTCTGCCAGATCTTCTCCTGCTAGGTCTCCTCCTGCCAGGTATGCTTCTTTAAGCATACTTGGATGTGAACCTCAACAACTTAGATTTATGCAACTTGTCCCCAGCACCAATCCTCGACGACGATTTAACATTCGAAAGTACACTTTTCCTGCTGATAAAGCAATTCAAGTAAAAGGAAAAAAGAATGCTCTTGAGATCATGCCAACCAACGAACGAAATGTTTTAACAACATCGACTGGTGACGTGGTTGCAATATTAGAGGGAAGTAACCGTCTTCGCGGAATATATACAGAAAGATCTGGCTATCAAAGACGGGTTAAAATAAACATGTCCAGCGGCATTATTAAAGATATGACTCAAACAGAATGTGAGGAATCTCCCATAGGTGCTAGAAATCTAATTACAAAGAATTTTGGAATAATAAGTATAAAGGACATTTCTTAAATTTATTAATTTAATTGTAAAAATGTAACACTAAAATATAATGTTTTTTATGATCCAATGTATGATCAAAATGTTACAACTAACGCGTAATTACACGAAATAGTAACATATTTCTCAAGTTTAAGTGGCAACAGTGAAATCACATTATCTTATTCAAATAAAGTATTTATAATCAGTCAAGGATTATTTGAAAATAAATATGAAGAAATAAGTTAATTGGCGCTTTCAAAGTTTTTTATTAAGCGCAGTCAAAAATACGATCAGTTTTGGGTTTAATCCTTTATAGGGTACATTTATAGTATCATAAAGATTCGAAATATATATCAAACAAAAAATCGATTTTTCGAAACCGCGTCTACGAATTTCTGAAGAAAAATGGGATAAATCTGAAGATTTACATTTTGTCCATCTGGCAGCACTGGGACTCTCCATACAGTCCGTTCAACAAGAAACGTTCCTCGATTTTTCGAAAACTATTAGCGATTTTTAAAAATCTTTTTTTTGAATGAAAGAACATTAGAAGGGCTAATACGCTGTTGTCAAGTCGTTCCATTATCGCTCGAATCGTATGAGAGAGCAGACGTGTGTGAAAATGAGTTCTGCGTACGACCAACGGTTTGATGAAAATGTCGACCTTGACTGGTCGAATGTAATTTTTTGAGATTAAACATAGATTCCTATAAATTTTGCGTGATCTACCGCCGTTACTCGATTTCTTTAGCAAACCGTTAAACATCCAGTGAAGGTCCATGTTTGGGGATGTTTCTCTCAGCACGGTTTTAGGTGTTTAGAGCTCTTCACCGAGAACATCAATGCTCAGAAAATGCTCCAAAAATATAAACGTGGTGTTCTAAGGTGTGCTACAAAGATGTATGCAACCCATACTGTAAATTGGATCTTGCCAGATGATAACCATCCTAAACATCGAAGACATCTCTACACCTCCTGGAAAGCAGAAAATGGCATCATAGCTTTGGACGTCTAGAGTATTGTAAAAAACTTTCGGAAAAACATTTATTCACCCTGAAACAGCTTTCTCAAAAAATCAGAACAAAACAAAAGACTATGCTGAAAAATTAGGGGAAAGCATGCCAAAAAGGTGTCTGGCCATTCTGAATAACGATGGGGATTAGACCATGCGTGGGAAGTTTTGATCAAAAGGAATAATTTAGTGTTCCGCTAAGATGAGATCAAAGGTAACCATTTGTGTTATTTAGGCAAGCCAGATTAAGGTTAAAGTCCGTGTTCTTGTTGCTCGCTATTCTAACGAGAAAACCTTAACCGCTTTTTCAACTTCAAAATTTAATTTTCTTTTCGAATTAATGTTTCCGCATAGTGGTCGTTTGATCGGTTTTTTAATCAATAATTCATTTCTCTGGGATTTAAATAGCCGATAACTAAAAAATAATGGTTTGGTCTGGTAATATCCACGTTTGTCGTGGTCGCTGACTTTGTAATTTGAATGTCTAACAATACAAGATGCTAAAATTGAAATTCGTTCTTTCATAATTAATTTGCACTCGCGTCACCACCTTCCAGGGTTTCATTTTATTATTATGACATTTATCATATAAAATAAATGTCACTGCCAATGTCTGGAGATGTGAAGCAGTTTTTAAATTCCGGCTTATTTAATAAAAAATTAAATTACTAGATTAAAAAATCAAGCGTATCAGATAAGAAAACGTAATTGTGATTATTATTATCATCATTACATTAAGGAGTTAATGTGACAGTCATCCAATATTTTGTAGAATTTAGATTAGATATTTAAACCTTTAAATACACCGTTGTAGTAGACACTGAATAAATTTTACATGTAAACATCATATTGAGAAAGAGTTTTAATTATCTAGGACACTATTTATTAAAATATATTCGGAATCCGTAATAGACATTTCTCAAGAAATGTGATGTCATTTTGGTTAAGTTTAATCAAAACTTAAATATTGAAACTGACTCTGACGTAATGTAAATATCGCAGGAGAACCATTTTCATGCCTACATATAATAAGGCTCTTATATAATCCAAAGAAACACTAGAATATTTGTGCATTACACTGGTAATCAGATTCTACATTATTACATTCATCATTTTTTTGTCAAAGCAGAAAAGATGTGGATTTTTCACAGACTTGTCTTGTCATTGGCGATTTTCTTCAATTTTGTTGGTAAATATAAGAATGAAGCATATCTAAAATTTTAATTTATCATTCAAATTTCCTAGTACTTTCTGTCTTTAGCTTCCTTCTTTAGAAAGGATTTCGTCATGCAAGCTCTTTTTTATGTGCTTTGTTTTATATCTTTTCGAATAAGGGTCTCATTCACAAATTCTAATAATTCTCTCCTTGGGCTCCCACCAGTGTCTTGCTTTATTCAAAATCGATTGGCATTTTATTCCTTTCTTCTGTTTTGATTTAAACTTTACTTTCCTAAACTAGTTTTTTTAGTTTCCTGTTTGTATGTATTTTATCATCTTGGCACGAATTACTAGACATTGTTCCTGAAAATGCAGTACCACACACTTCAGTCGCACTCTTAACAATGATATCTGGAAGCATAGTCCACGAAACCTCTAAATCTGTATTATGTACTAGTGTCTCCAGAAGAGTCTTACCTATGCTTTTGTCTTTTTGGTTCTGCTATTTCTCCGTCATTCACTTTGATTAATAATATTTCAGGTTTTTAAAATAATTGCATCCATTTTGAAACTGTATTTTAAAGTTAATTCACAGTAGATGTACTTTTCTGGTTTGGCTCTTACTGTTTTTCGAGCGCGCATAGTCGATATATATATTGTATATTGTAGCAAAAAAAACCTGTAACTGCATGAACTCGTGTAGTGTATCTTCATTTTCTAAAGATACTTTATTTTCTTCATTGGCTTACGAAAGATACATTTTCTCCCATATTTCAGTTCGAAGTTAATGATTTTCTTATTTTGCACGACAGAAGTTGATGATAAAAATTTTAAAAATCTAAATTTGGAAAACCAGGGACATCTTATTGTATGCATATAAACGATATGAGGCAGAAAGTATGAATTTGATAGAGACCTTCTATCTTCAAAGATCGGTTGATTTTCTACAATGCCATTTAAAACATTGCGTTTATTTTCCTCCGGCATATCCTGCCGGGTTTTATTTTTTTGTTGGAACAAATTTTTCTCCTTACGAGAAAGAATTGGCTAAACTACTTTTGCACACAACACTTAACAAAAGCACAATATAGAATTCTTTCAATCCCACATTGTGCAGGGTTAAAAAATACTGAAAACTTTCTTTACGTTGTTTTGGAATGAATTTGTATCTTAAGCTAACACACGGATTATAGGGTTTTGTTCGAGCCATAACAACGTTTAAGATTTAGTTGTGTGAACAGTCTGATTTAGATGGGTATTAGAAGTTACCCAGGTCCCTTAAAATCACTAATTGCCTTTAAACTTAGATCACATAATGCCACTTTGAGTTCATGATACACCAACATACGATTGTCGACTACCAAACAATCTAATCCTTTACTGTTACTTGTTGCAGAGATGAGTTGGCAGTTCGACTGCTTACCTAATGGCGACCCTATTCCTGGCGTTACTCGTTGCACAACTTCTTCTCTTGACAGGCACCAATTTTTGGAAAGGTCTCTTTCACCGGCAGAGCCTCCTTTTCGCATCAGGTCCAGGTCTCCTCCTGTCAGGTATCCTTGGTTATCCATACTTGGATGTAAAGCTGAACAATTAGGATATCTGAGGCTTATTCCCAAAACCAATCCCCACCAGCGATTTGAAATTCAAGTATACACTTTTCCTGCTAATAAACAAATTCAAATGAAAGACAGCCATAACAATCTTGTCCCCATGCCAACCGGCGAAAGAAATGTCTTAACAACATCCGTTGGTGACATTGTTGCAATAGTGGAGGGAAACAATCGTCTTCGTGGAATATATATAAGAAAAAGAAACGACGGCTCTATTAGACGAGTGAAAATAAACATGAAAAGTGGTGCTGTTGATCAAATTACAGCAGAGGAAAGCGCGGAATCACCCCTTGGTAACAAAAACCCAATTTCAAGGAATTTTAGAATAAAAAATGTAAGCGACATTGCTCCAAGACATTAATTGAATTAAGAAAATGATAATCTGTATTAAAATATTGTTGATCATTCAAAGAAGGATCAAACTGTAAAATGGTTCATTCTTTGCATCATAAACATATTTATTAAGAACTTGCAGCAAATGCAGTCCGCAAGGACAAACGCTTGAAAGGAACTTCCTGGGTGGTTATAAAATTCGAATTGGCTGGCGTAATTTTATTTTCAGCATACAGTCTTTCCAAGGTTCCATTTTTAGTGCCTTACTTGTTTAGTTAATCAGAATTAAAATTTAATACGACAGCTTAAACATGTCGAGCTGCTCGATCCAATTTTGACAGGTGCAAGCATAAAATTCACAGACTGAATATTTATGAGCTTTTAAAGAATCCTTTTTGCATATGATGCAGTGTACAGCAATCTCGACCATTTCGTCCTGATTTTCCATGGCTTGATCCTAAAATATATTCTCTGTATCATTATAATTAAAGTATATTATTAAATGCACTAAAAGTCTTAGTTAGGGCGTCCCACTATAGTCGTTATCTTTCATCAATAAAATGAATTTTTATAGAATTAGTTTGACTATCAACCAACTTTAGATTTTTTTTGTAGGTTTTATTATTTCAGTTCCTAATTAATCCGTTTATTGCGCAGACCGAAAATAACAAAGTAAGCCAAAAATGTATAAAATCCGCAACTTTCTTGCCTAAACTGTAAACACGTTATCTACATTCAAGGGCAAAAACGAAAAAAACGGAATTTTCTTTAGGCAGTGAAAAAAAGGAATCGCATAAAACAGTGGCAAGGAAGCGAATAGGGAGAATAGCGTCAATAGTTCATTTAGATAAATTTGTCATCTGCAAAAAATGGTTACTCACATTTACACTTTCTATGTGTGATGTGAAATTGTGAAATAAATTCCCCCGCTCCTTTTTCCAAAGTTGTTAAAAAATCAGTTAACTCAACCAATCAATCTAAAATTAGAGATGTAACATTTTTTTGCATAAAAAATTGAACACTCTTGCTACAAACAAAGAAATAAAAGGAATATACGACTTCATAAGAATTGCGATATCGTTTTGATTTATGTTATTAATCAAATTTTAGATATTTAAACTGAGTCTGACGAAATGTTAATATCTCAAAAGAACCAGCTTAATGCCTACATTTCCTAATAAAATTTTATAAAGTAATAAAATGTCATAATACATTTCGTAGTATAAAAATAGATAAACATAATAAAGTAATCCAAGATTGAACTAGAATATTCATTCGTTACACTGATCACGAGATTCTACATTCTTACATTTATCCGTTTTTGCTCAAACTGGAGAATATGAAGATTGTTTACACACTCATCTTATCATTGGCGATTATCCTTAATTTGAATGGTAATGATAAGAATCAAACATATTTAAAAATTTTAATTTCTATTTCAATTTCAAACTAAAATTTCTATTACTATTATTATTTTTATTATATTATTAAGCTATATCCCTGTTGAGGTAATTGTGACGTAAAATTGAAATGAATTTAGATCAATGTAAGATGAAGGAGAACAATTCGATAAAATTCATCAAAATTCAAGGTATTAACAAAATTAAATTAAATTGCAAACAATTTAGATAGAAAAATTTAAGGGAATTGAAAATAAGTTTATGAAATACCTATGAATTTAAAATAAGGTTTAAATAATTTAGGATCAATTTAATAAAAACTTATAAAAATTAAAAAAAAACCAATTGAATTTAAGAAAATTAAATGATTGAGAAAAATTCAAGTGAATACAAAAAATTCAAAAGATTTCGCCTTAACTTTGGAACATTTTTCAAAATCGTGAAAATTTGAATAATTACAATCAATTTTGAGTGCATTAACAATTTAAAGGCAATCAGAACATTTAAAAGGGAATAAATTGAATTTAAAACAATTTAAAAAAATAATAAAGTTAGTTGAGTAGACTTAAGTAGATTTAGAAGCATTCAAAATAATTTAAAATAATTCAGGATAAGTGGATAAGACCTGAGTGCGAATTTTAAATTAATTGGCAAAAACATTTGAAAATCGCTTTAGAACTTTGAAACCCTACGAAAATCAAAAAAGAACATTTTAATTGTAAATCTCTTCGAAAAGCCTTAGAAACATTTAGAATACCCTAAAATATTTCAGTCTTTGAAATCCCTTAAAACTATTAAAATAAATTTTCAAAACCTGGGAATCGTTTAAAATTTCCTAAAACATTTTAAATCCTTTAAAATATGTATTTATCCCTCATAATTTTTTAAAGCTCTTGAAAATCAGCTTCAAATAAATACTTTTAAAAAGTAAAAAATCCATCACAGTAATTAAATTTAGTATAATTCAAATGAAATAAAAAAACAATTTGAAGAGATATAATAAAGGTTGTACCTGAGTTATAAAATAGTTTGACATGATCAAACATAAAGCTATTCTAGTTTTTAATCTTTTTAGTAAGTCATTATTTAAAGAATAAATGTTTTGAAATTAAACATTAGTATTGAATTTTTCAATTGAATTCCTCAAACGTTCAAATAAACCTTGAACGTAAGGTAATGTAACTTTAATTTCAAATCTATTATAAGTATCAATACATTTATTTTTATTATTATTATTATTATTAAGATTGTTGTTAATATTATGAATGTGTTGAGTAATGATGTCATCAACAAAAAAAGCGGATAGTTATTATACAATAAAGTTGTTTTTAATTGATTCAAATTTTCATTTCTAAATTGGATATCACTTTATTTAACGCATCTATCAATTAAACCTTTTATTAAACCAATTTTATGGCAAAATAAATTATGTTAATTGTAATTTAAATATTTTCCAGACCAAGAAGGTTTTTATAATAATTGGTTAATAAATCACCATTCGAAGTTTTATTGATTTGTAAATCAAGATAGTTGATAACATCTGCTACCACTGGATATAAAGGTGAACCCATGGGGCAACCTAAAACTTGCTTATAAAATTGTTTAATAAAGAAGAAAACAGTACCATTAAAAAGTGTTTTGGTAGCAATTTAAAATTAATTTATTTTTTATTTTTGTTAAATTATGATATCAATTAAGTTTTTTCTCAATTTAATCTAAAGCAGGATTTAGTGGGATGCTATCATACATAGACACTACATTTAAAGAAATTATTGAATGAGTTTTTGGTACATTAATATCTTTTAAGCAATTTTTAAGTTCCGAACAATTTTTATAAACAAGTTAGTGTTAATAGAAACTAATTTTACAATATTTGAAATGTATTTCGATAAATTTTAAGTGGAAGAAGCAATAGTGGAAACAATCAACCTCCAACTTAAATCAGGTTTGTGAACTTTAGGAAGGGCATAATCTTTTGCTATTTTATGTTCTTTATAAAATATTTTTAAGAATGTTTTCAACTAAACAGATTTTCTGAATTTTTCAATTTATTGTTTTTATAGCGATTAGAAATTATTTTAGTAACACTTTTACAAATTTTAAATTACAAATCTTCTTCTTCGATATTTTTGACTGAATTTTCAATATTTGCAACAAAAATATTGATGGGAATTTTATTAACAATTAAAGGAACTCCGAATTTATTACCTACAGAAAAAATTAGTTACTAAAGAGAAAATACAGTTATTTTGTTAAAAATGTATCTAGTGTTGTTTATTTGCTTAAATGTAAATTTTGCAATAAAATTTATATAGGTGAAACTGGCAGGAGATTAAAAACTAGAACTGCTGAACACAAAAGAGATTGTGTAGTCGGCAATTTGAACACAGGTTTGTTACAAAATTCGTGGAATGTCCATCATTTTTTTGATTTTAAGTTTAAAAATATTAAAATATTAGTTACGGAAAAAAACTCGTTCTTCTGTTTATCAACGTTCATTGTCTATACTCTCTCTATGTATTTGTCAGTTGTCAATTTTTGTTAGTGAGTCCAAAAAATACAACGAAAAATTTCTTTTAAGATGTAGTCTTTATGTGATGGAGGTCTCTGCGATTCGTTTGACATTTATGAAAAAATCTTTTTTACGATATGGCTCAATTTAACTGTGCATTTTTTTATCCAACTGGACATCGCTTCATGTTAGATTATGTCAAACTATTTTATAAGTCAGGTACAACCTTTATTTTTACTCTTTAAATTGATACCATCTTTCTTTCAACATCATTAGCGAAATTTTTTATTTAATTCAATTCTCGATTTGTTTTTAATTCAGTAATTTAATTTTTCATTGTGATTTACGTTGTAGAACCTTATGAAAAACGCACGCAATTGTACCGAAACGTCAAGGAATGAGAAGGAGGTTCTTATTAAAAATAAGCATCTGAGTCAAAGAATGCTTTTTGTCTTAATTTATTTTTAATTTATGTGGACCGTAAGACTTAACAAATTCTCCCATTTTCAAGTTCATAATTTTTTCTTATATATTCGTTAATTTTAAGATTCATGTCCTGCATGATAATATACAGTTTGCGCCACACCTTGTCGCTGAAGAAGGTAATTCCTAACACATTTCATAATATCGAATAAGTCACCCATGTCCCATTTACCCTCACACTTACTTTTTCTTCCATTTATTCAGAATCCTTCCAGGATTTGATAAAATCTTTTGTTTTGGCATTGTCATTCTTCTATTCAGCGTCAAAAAAAGATAAAGCAACCAAGACGCTAGATCTCAACAAAGGCGGAATATAAACTTCTTTCAATCCTATATTGTGCAGGCTTAAAAAAGACTGAAAACTTGCTCTAGATTGTTTTTGAATGACGTATCTTAAACTTTCACGCAGGTTACAAACTTATGTTCGAGCCATCACAAGATTTAGGATTTTTAGTTGTGTTAATCAGGTGATTTATATGGGTCAGAGAAGTTAACCAAGTCACTTAAGATCCCTTATTGACTTCAAATTTGAAGCACAAAAATGCCACATAAAGTTCATGATATACCAACTTACGCTTTTCTACTATCGAAAAAGCTTAATTCTCTACCGTTTCTTGTTGTAGGGATCAGTTTGCAGTTCGACTGTTTGCCTAATGGCGAGCCTATTCCCGGTGTTCCTCGTCGCACAACTTCTCCGGATAGGCAACAATGTTCAAATATGTCTGTTTCACAAGCAGAGCCTCCACTTCGAATCAGGTCCTTGTCTCCTCTTGCCAGATATCCTTCGTTAGGCACACTTGGATGTAACCCTGAACAATTAAGCTTTCTGCGGCTTGTGCCCAAAACCAATCCACAACAGAGATTCGAAATTCGAATGTACACTTTTCCTGCTGATAAACAAATTTATTTAAGAAATAGAAGTAATAATCTTCTTCCCATGCCAACCGATGAACGATATGTTTTAACAACATCTACTGGTGACATTTTTGCAATAATGGAGGGAAATCGTCGTCTTCGTGGAATATACATGAAAAGAGAATCCGACCATCATATTAGACGCGTGAAAATAAACATAAACAGTGGCGTTGTTGAAGAAATGACCCCAGAAGAAACCGCGGAATCTCCTCTAGGTAACAAAAACCCAATCCGAAATAATTTTGAAATAAAAACTACAAGCGACAGTGCTCCAAGTCATTACTTTGATTAAGAAAATGTTAATATAAAATATAATATGATTGATGATCCGAAAAAGGGTCAAACTATTAAAACTAACTGGTAATTAAATTAAAGAGTCAATGTATTATGGTTCTTGAGACTTCTTTCTTTTGTCATTATCCCAGGTTTTTTCAGAAACAGGTACGAGAAGGTTCAATGGCATCAGCTTACAACAATAAAAACACATTATGATATTTAAATAAAACACGTTTTATCAATACAATACCTCCTACAGTTGACAAATATATAACCTTTTTTATACCGGGACTTGTAGCATATGCATTCCGTAAAGACAAACGATCAGAAGGAACTTTATGTGTAGCTATGATATTGTCTACTATCAAAATCTGGATTCTAATCCCCAAAATTATCTTGTTTTGATAACCTTGCTTATGTTTGCCTTGATAATCTCGATCATCATTGATAAAATCTATTATTTTGATCGAAACTATGCTGACGTCGTTTATAATAGAAATTTTTCTCCTGCTAGTTACCCGAAAATAAGGATACCGATTCCAATAAAATTTTGCATTTCACGATAACCATCAGTTTTATAATAATTATTTTGATCATGCGCTAAATTTTCGGAGGGTAAATAATCCTCTTCATAATTTAAAGGCCCTGCTTTTCACCTCACGTACCAAAAATGCTGCTCTAACATCCACAGTAAAATTTTTAGATAAGCTATTCGGAATTTCAAACTCAGATGATGGTGGAATAAGGTCTTTCGCGTTGTTCGTAATTCTCCTGGCATATTCTGATTTAGTTCGTTTTTCTTTTCTGTAACATCCGTATTGAAAGTCCTTGCCGATTTTGAATATAATATCGTCATTCCCGAACTTTTTTTATAAATTTATTACGGAAAGTGAATTCATAATCCTCTATATCTTGTGTCCGATTCCACCACTATCTGGCGTTTCCTTCTGAACATGACCTAATTAAAAAAAAGAAGAATCGCGCCTTCTTACATTTATATCTTCTAATTTGAAATGCAAAGCTTCTAAATCTTCTTTTTTTTTCGACTTTTCATATTTGAGACTAAAAATTCAGGATGATTTACACATATTTCGTCTGTCGTTTTCTTTAAAACCTCTGCATGGCATTAAAATCCGTTATTGAGTCCATTATTTAAAACTTTCTGTTGGTTTAGGAATTCGAATTTTTTTTATTTTAATCAAAAATTTGGTCATTCTCTGAAGTGGACTCAGAGGTCCTAAGCTTTTGCAAGTCGGTTTAGTTATTATTTTCTAATTCCGTGCTCTTTTGACAGACATGCCTGAAACCTGTCAGTCACATTTTTGTTATGCATTATTCTGGCCTTTTCCTTTTTTTATTTCAATTAAAGAATAATTAAAATAGATTTATTTTTCTTTCAAACTCAGTGCACTGTTTGCTAACCGTTAAATTGATCTATTTTTCCTATTTAAATTAACATGTGATTTTTCGAGGTTGCTTTTCCAATTGTTTCCCTATAAGCGCTTGTTTTAGTAATAATAACTTTTTCTGTTAAAATTGTTTTCCAATAAAAATTCAACTACTTGTTTCAAAGTTAAACTACTGTATTAAAAATATTTCTATTTTTCAAGATGCATAATGTAGAGAAAAATTAATCCTTCTGGGATAAAATTGTACTGCTTTTGTTTAAATTTCGTTTACATATTATTTAGAGAAAAAATTTTGAATAAAATTGTACTACTTCACTTTTATTTTAAATTTCATATTTTGTAGTTAAAAACTCAACTAGTGGATTGAGAATGCATGCATTTTATTGAAAATTCATCTCTTTTGGTAGAAACTTCATCTCATATATAGTTTTGCCTAATGTTTAGTTTATAAATTACTTTTAACATGTTGCTGAATTTTAATTATGTGAAACACTGGACAGGAAATTATACTTGTCAAAAAGCAAATTTTTAATTACTCTGTACACATTAGGTTTAGTTTTCTGAGCTTCTCAAGATGGAATAATATGATACATAGGCTTACTGTAAACATGAATTATCTGAGTTTCTCAAGGTAAAATAATTATACACGTGCGAGATTTTAACTTCTATTAAATAATTTATGTGATACATATTGAAATATCTCATGGCACCAACACTTAATATTAACAATTTATTAGGTACGCTGATCTCAAAATTATTCACTATTCGGTTTTTCCTAAATTTACAAAAATAAGGATCTTGTATATTGCGGTCCTAACCATGGACATTATTCTCTATTTTATTGGTATGTAAATAATAAATAATTATTTTTTATATTTTATTTTTTCACGAAGTTAGTCGGAACATATCATCTGCTTTGTATTAATTATTGTAAAATACTAAGTAAACTTTATGATAGCAAATAATAGTTATTAAGGTTATGAATATTGGTTATTTTTTCTACTTAATAATTATAATACTTGAACAGATTTTTAGAAATATGTATCTTAATGGAGTAATGTGGGCGAGGGTGTATAGATTTTTAGATTGCCCTAAAACTCTCCTGTTATTTATTTAAATAACACTTTCCCTCCACAACACTGCTTCATTTCAGGTTGATGATAAATCTCTCTAGCGATCACACTATGTGAATGGCCTCACAAAGTCCATGCATTTCTTTTTTCAAACTTTTCTGCTTCTGTGGCTAGATATTTTCCTTCAAATTAGAGTCTCTTTTACACATTCTAACCATTCTTTACGTGATCTACCTCTGGGCAAACTGACATTTACTTTACCTAGATACATTTCTTTCGTTAGTCGTTCATCTTTCATTCTCCAAATATGGATAACCCTTTGGAAGTCTTCGATTGACTTTGAGATAACCCTATCTTCTATGAGCACTAACCCACGTACCTTTCTTACGTCTAACACCTTGCTGAATGTCGAACAAGTCACTTAGTTTTCCATTAGCCCTTAAACTCGCTTTGCTATCAGCATAAAGTATGAAGTCATCACCTTATTTTAGGATTTTAGCGTTAATATTGTTTCCACCAGCAGCCTTGACAATTTTCAAGTTCTTAATTATATCTCTAACTTCAGAGACACATATTGTTTCAATTTAAGTGCTTTATAGCTTCACTTCCCAATAGTTGTATAAAAAGTCTCTCAAATCATATACAATCCCGTCTCTAGCATACAGCATTTCACTCTTCGTATTTCTAACGTTGCCTAACTCTGCACTTTTACCTTCCTTCATATTGATAAACAACCATTTATAAAACTGTTTCTTGCTTCCTGCAAAGTCATTTTGCATTTTCTGACGGTCTTCTGTTTGGATTACATCTTTACTTTCCTTGGCTAGGAGTTTTACTTTCCTCTTTTCGTTTCTGTAATCATTTTTACTTTTATTTCTGTCATCACCCAAATTATTCTCTCATTCCCCAAAATTACCTAGTACCCTTTATGTACCCTGACGTCGTACGCCGGCCAATCCATTTATATCTACTAGCAGAATAATTCATTTATTATGATCGCAGGTACTTATCATATTCTATAAAGTGTCCAGAAGGCGCCCTTTATTTCGTTTTCAATTAAAACTTTATACCTCAAGGAATTAAATTTCTCTTAGCTGATTTATTTCTTATTTGCATTGAAGTTATCGGGTTTCAAAGCAAATAAACGGTTTCACTATCGTGATCTTTTACTGAACTTTTCACAAATATGGATTTCTAATTCATTCAAAAATACAATTTTGAGATATCTTTTACAAGAAACCAGGCAAAATTTGATTCCACAAATTATACAAAATAAAATGGAATAATCAAATTGCGCATTTGCCACTCATGAATTTTTTAATTTATCAATATTTTTTGTCTTTTCCACAGAAATATCACCAGGCTAGCCGCCGACAACAAGGAACTTTCTGGAAAACTTTGAAACGAGTAACGAACATATGAATCATCAAGGTAGTTATAATACAATTGAAAACTGGTAACAGAAATTTCAATTGATAAATAGTATGTATATTAATAGTTTCAAACTAATAATAATCTTTTAAACCAGCAAATATTTTCAATCCGTAGAACCCGGTTCTCAATGTTTTAAAGAAAAATGTTCGAAAACGTATGCCATACCGGAATCATATATTTTTTATTGAGCAACAATCTCTATCTCCTGAGAACTACCCACAGAATAAAATTTCCACTTAACCTGAATGTAAGCATATCAAAATGCCTGCCTATTTTTAACATCAAACGAGTCCAATCTCAACTGCCTTCAACTGCAACGGCCAAAAAAATTTCAAATTCAATAACATGATCAAAAAGACTTTTCGAAAAGTATGTTATTACCCCCATCGCCCCACTAAAATTCAGCAACTCTGAAGAAGTGCCCTTAGCAGATTTAACGAAGCCGTTTTCCGCTGCCATCAACTAAAGCCGTCAAAAAGTTTGAAAATAAAAGCAGTCACACCGGACAGCTTTTTTTAACTCTAGCTGTTGGAATCAGTGCCGCAGCTTGATAAAGGACCCTAAACATCCTATAGTTTATTTAAAGAATCCTGTCTCAGCTGCCTTCAAACAAGAACAGTCAATAAATTACGAAATTAAAAATAAATGAACCTACACTTCTATCCAAGGCATTAGTCTATATCATTATTAGCACAGTAATATTCAACAAACATAAGAGACAACTCATAGTACATTTAACTTTAACGTAAAAAGTAAAATAAAATTAAATAATAAACGAAAACCCAATCACCTGATTAAGAATCGTAATGATCGCAAAGCGGATTTCACGGCTGCTCTTTGTGCTGTTTTTATTAATTTGTCCCAATAAGTTTCTTTTTTCTAGGTAATAACTTCATCTTGACGCATGTCAAACATCCCTCAATGACTGCAAACTTGCAACATGATAATGGCACAAAGATTTCATGATATATCATCATACGACTGTCCACTAGCAAAAAAATGTAATCCTTTTCTGTTTCTTTTTGCAGATATCAGTTCGCAGATCAACTGTTTACACAATGGTGACCCTATTTCTGATGATCCTCGTTGCGAAAATTCTTCTTCTCCTAAACTGTCCAGGTCCAGGTCCAGATATCTTTCTTCCAGGTACCCTTCTTTGCGCATACTTGGGTGTGCACCTGAACAACTTAGATTTATGAGGCTTGTTCTCAACACCAATCCACGCCAACGATTTAAAATTCTAAAATACACTTTTCCTACTAATCTACCAATTCAAGTAAAAGACAAAAATAATAATCTGGTTCCCATTCCAACCGATGAACGAAATGTTTTAACAACAACTACGGGTGACGTTGTTGCAATAGTGGAGGGAAATAAACGTCTCCGTGGAATATATATGGTAAGAAGAGACGACTTGTATATTATACGAGTGAAAATAAACATGAAGAGTGGCACAGTTGAAGAAATGACACCAAAGGAAAGCGCGGAATCTCCCCTGGGTAACAAGAACCCAATCACAAAGAATTTTGGAATAGTAAATGTAAACGATATTCCTTCAAGTCATTAATTTATTAAAGAGCATATTAATTTAAAATATTATATTGTTGATGATCTGGAGTAGGATCAAAATGTTAAAACTATCTGGTAATTACATTAAAGAGTCTATTAATTATAGTTCTCAAGACTATTGATTATCGTCAATACACCATGTTTCTTCCAGAAATAGGTAAAAAGGTACTTTTTATTACCTCATAAAAGTTATATCGAGAGATAATAATTTTGGGCTTATAGACAATGATGGCGTCAGCTTCAAAAAATAAAAAAAACATTATCTTATTCGAATAAGGTATGCATATTAGGGTAAGTATTGTTAGAACAATAATACCAAGATATTAGGTAATTAGTTCTATTAAAATATTTAATTAAAGGCCGTCAAAAGTACGAACGATTGGTTATCCACCGATTTTTTTGCACAAAAATTAAACAACTGCATTTTTATCTGAAATGAGTGTTTCATGTAATTGTATTCATCAGGAATATTCCAATATACCTGTAGGCCATATTTTCATAAGACATACATTTTTTGTCTTCATCGTCATAATGCTTTATTTTAAAGTCCAAAATTCAATGTTTCGGTCAAACTATGTGACCCCAATGTTACTTCAAAAATGCGAATACCTCCGCCCTACTTTTAAGTCTAAAGTTTCATTCATATTGCAGTACATGTCAAAGAAGTATGGCAACAAAAGAAACATCCGTATCTGTTTAGACAAAAGGGCTGCTATTATCGACACATTGACATCAAGGGCAATGAGATATCGAACTGACTGGCAAAACGAGGAAAAGGAAAAGTTTCTTGAACACTGTCTGTATTTGGATGCTTCACTCGTTACATAAAATCACTAATTTTAATTTCTTTTATTTCATTTTTCACTTTCAAAAAAATGATACATCTACATTTTCTATGTGTAATAGCACATCATGAATTAACTCCCCCAGTCCTCAACGTCAAAAATTGTCACAAAATCTGTTGACTCAACCTACTACGACTCCTAATTTATTAGCGAATTATATAAATACATGTGATAAAATCGATTTGAATATTCTAGTGAGAATGAGTTCATTAAGGCCAAAGGTAAATTTATTTCCTTTTTGATCTAAAATCAAAGCAAGTTTAAGGACCTCTTTAAAAGTAAAACTTTCGCAGCACAATTTGTTTTAGACACAAAAAGGTTAGTAATTAAAAATGTTATTGAAAAACCCAGTAAAAGAATTCAAATCTAACAAAAATTTCTGCAGCTTATTGGGCTGTAGTTATTTTATGTCAGCGATAGGTAAAACCTAATAATTATTAAATTAATATTTAAATACTCGAGCCTGTTTTAACATATTTTGCAGAATTTATATTAGATTTTCAAAGTTTCAAATGGGCCGTTGTAGAAGATACTAAATAAATTTTCTATGCAAGCTCCAGATTTTCTTTAAAATCAAAACATTTTAGGAAGATATAAGAAGGACAACTGGATTGATGGGAATTTTCGGAAATTCTGCTATAAAAGAGTTTTAGGAGTATGTAAAGTCATTTCGCCTTTTGCATAAAACCACTTAATTTCAAACTAAATTTTCTAAAGCGTAGTAGAGAAATGTTTAATTGTGGTTCTTATTCAGCTATCTATATCTATATCTGATTTGATGTACGTTATTAGTCAATTAGTAAATATTAAAAATGACTCTTTTTAAGTGTAAATACCTGTGAAGCACCCATTCTATGCCTACTTTTTATATGATATTGACTGAATGATAAAGCTCTGACATAATATAAGAAAGCACTAGAATTCTACATTATTACATTCATCAGTTTTTCCTGAAACTAGAAAAGATGAGGATTGTTCATACTCTTGTCTTATTATTGGCGATTATCCTTCATTTTATTGGTAAATATAATAATAAAACATATTTAGAATTAAAATGTCGATTATTTTTTTAATGTAATTTTTTTATTGAAAATAACTCAGTTTTTATTATAGCCGTGGAATAAGTCAATGACGGATGTTTTGAGAATAGTATAAGCAATTTAAAACGATGATTAGGAGCAAAATTAGGAGCATAATATTGAAGGTGCAAACAGTAACCACTAGATGCTTTCTTAGATCATTATTATTTTTATTATGATTATTATTATTATATTATGAGAAGTTAAAGGGTCCAGAAGCTACGAGCATGTTTCCTTAAAGAAAACAATTTCAACACAAACGGAACGTGTACGTCGAATTTGCTGCTTCCTGTACACAACTTTTCAGCACCAAAGGTGTTTATTGATACTGTGTACATTTTGGGTTTCCACTTGCGATATTCTAAGCTATGCATATGTTTCTTTTTTATCAACATGTTAAATGGTTTTACCACGTATGAGTTGAAGATTCTGATCACTGCTAAATCTCTATAGCAATCACCCCAGGCTAAGAGTTTCAAAAAAAGGAATTATGTAGAGCTCTCCACCTGTGCCCATTGGTATTCTAGTTCTTTTATTTCAGGCGTTACTTAATTCATTTACACGCCTCATGATGTATTTCACACAAAAAATTTGTCGCTAAACTTTTCTGTCCTAGCACTTTCTGTCTTCAGCTTGCTTCATATTTATGAATTTCTACATGCATGCTCTTGTGTTTCTATTGTTTATTGTAACCCTTCGAATTAGGGTCTCATTCACACAAGCTAACCATTCTGTTCTTTGTCTGCGTCCGGATATAGTAGCATTTACCATATCTCGATGTACTTTTGTCGTCATTTTTTCATCCTTCAATTTCTCAACATTTTCAAAACATCTCAATAAATTCATTTCACGTTTGTTAAGCAATGTCTACATTTGTTTAGTATACTCTCATTACTGATTTTATCCAGGTCTCGCTGCCATTCAGCACAGTTGTAAATACAGTATAACATATTGCTAGTTTAAGTTTATTTGGCATATTTTTACGTCTGGTAATAAATCCTACTCTGCTGATAACATTCTAAAACTCGTTTATGCACCTATTAACCTCTCCAGCTTTCTTTCCATTATTTTCGAACAGGCTGATTCTCACCAAATTGTCCTATCCTCTTATCGTCTAAGACAATATTGCACTCCTTTTTCAACTTTTTCTTCAAGCACCATAATTTCGGTGTTATCCGCGTAAATTTTAAGACCCACGTTCTTCTTGCAAGTATTCGGTTTATTCCACATTCTTTGTATGTCTTTGTTTGACGCTGCCATAGTAATATTACTTTCCGTGAACGCTAATTCACGCACTTTTACTGTTACGATTTCCACACCTTCTTTGTGGAAGAGAATCATTCTTAGATACTTGTCCGTGAACATCATAAAGAACCATGAGGAGATGACGCATCTTTCCCTGACTCCTTGTCTAAAAGCGAAAAAGTCAGTCGCCATTTTCCAGTCATCTGGTACTTGTGCCATCTCGATCTATTTGTTTATACGCTTACACATTCTGTGAGGTACGTCTTTGCTATCGTACTTAAGCCTTTCAGCGTTAATAGTGTCTACAGCAGTAGCTCTGCCATTTTTTAAATTCTTAAATATATCCCTTACTTCAGGGGAACAAATTCTTTCAACCGGGTTTTCTAACTCACTGTCTTCTATGTAGCAATTGTGCCAATGATTTCTTGAAAGAGTCTCGAAAAGCGTCTAGTATCTCTTCTCTATCATATGTATGCTATTTCAGCCATTCTATTTCTCATGCCGAATAACTCTTTACTAATACTTCCATTCATAATGAACAAAACCAATTTAGAAACAGTCGCTTTCTTCCTTCAAAGTCGATTTGCAATTTCGTGTCTTCTTCTTTTTTTATGTTAGCTTTACATTCCTTAACTTGTATTTTCACTTTCCTGGTTTCGTCTCTATAATCAATTGGTAGCTATGTAGATTGTATCATTCCACCAAGCATCACTAGATATTCTTCCTAAACCAGCAGTACCACACACTTCAGTCTCACTCCTAGCAATGATATCTGGCAGCATAGTCCATGCGCCATCTATATCTTTATTGCGTACTATTTTTTCTAATGTTGACCTGCCTCTGCATTGGTCATTGGTCATTATTGGCATTGGTCATTGCTCATTATTGACAATCACTATCAAATCAGGGTTTGTCACGCTTAGTTTGCTCGAAAAGATTTTCCGCTTGCTATCGTCCTACTTGCTCTAGGTTGATGAATAATTTTTGTTTCCTTTCGAAATGGCATACTGACTTAATACCTGAGCATTGCACTAAACCAGATAATTTATGTTTTCCCCTCCTGCATTCACGAATGTCACAATATCTTCACTCTTACGATCAATACAAATGTCAGTATGATTTAGCATCTCAGGATAACCTTGCTCAAATGTCCAACCCTGCTATTAATAATATTATGAATTCGTACTATGAATCAGTAGATTAGAGAAAAAATAATTATCATTATGCGTTACGTGCACGTTTTTTAGTACATGAATCAGTCAGGTTTTAACAATACCTATAAAATCGAAATTATCTAAATTAATACTGGAATTTAAAAATTTTACGTGATTATGACAATTCCAGAAGATAAGTTTTGGGATATTTGCATCAGATCCGTCCGAGCCCAGGACTGACTTTTCGAGTAACATCTAGTGATCCCTTTTCCCGAAAGATCATCTCCGTCTCTGATTCCTTCCGCATCATGAATCATCTTTGCAGATAATGATTCCAGTACCCCGAAGTTTCTTCAGTTAGGCCAATATCAGCTTTGCATCTTTAAATGAGCGAAGCTGCAAACACGATGCAACTCCAAACACGATCAAATCGTTATTTTTGAGCGCTCGGTCCATAGCCTATATTTTCCTGTTCTGATCCAAGATAATAAGTTTTAATTTTCTTTGTTTGTCTTTAAGTTCCTTATTTTAAAGTGTACTTATTATGAAATCGGCCAAACTATACCCAAAATGAACACATTTATTTTATAATAATGACAATAAATGTTTAAACAGAGAATTAATATACGACCAAATACCATACGAGAACAGTAGCGTCCCCAAAAATATAGTTATTTAAAAACAATTGATTTCATTTTGAAACTGTATTGTGAACTTATATCACAGAAAGTGCACTTTCCTGGTTTGGCGCTTACTGTAGTTTATGAAAGATACATTTGTGCCTACACTTCAGTTTAAATCTGAATTAAAGTAGCCATTTTTTGCACCGTAGAACTATAAGATAGAAGTTAAGGAATCCAATTTTGAAAAAGAAGAGACATGTTACTGTGTCCATGTAAAGGATACTAGGCAAAAAGTATGAATATGATAGATGCATTCTATCGACTAAGATCGATTGTTGTTCTCCAAACGATTTAAAGCGTTGTGTTTATTCTCCGCCAGCATATATTGCTGGATTTTAATTTTCTCTTTAAATCTATTTTTCGCTTTAGGAGAGAGGAGTGCTTGACCTTGTTTTGCGACTACCAAAAAATGTAATCCTGTAATCTTTATTGTTGCAGAAATCAGTTCGCAGTTCGAATGTTTACCAAATGGCGAGCCTATTCCTGTCGTTCCTCGCTGCAAAACTGTATCCTCTCCTGTAAAACACGAATCTCCAAAAAGATCTCTTCCTCTTTCAGAGACTCCTCGTCGTTTTAGGTCCAGGTCTCCTAGTGGCAGTTCCACGTCTCCTTTTACCAGGTATCCTTCTTTACACATACTTGGACGTGAACCTGAGCAACTTAGATTTATGCGGCTTGTTCCCAACACCAATCCACATCAGCGATTTGAAATTCGAATGTACACTTTTCCTGCTGATAAACCAATTAAAATGAAAGACAGAAATAACAATCTTATCTCCATGCCAACTGGCGAAAGTAATGTCTTAGCAACATCCGCTGGTGACGTTGTTGCAATAATGGAGGGAAGTAATCGTCTTCGTGGAATATATATAATAAGAGAAAAGGACTTCTATATTAAACGAGTAAAAATAAATATGAATAGTGGCGCTGTTGAAGAAATGACCCCAAAAGAAAGCGGGGAATCTCCCCTGGGTAACAAAAATCCAATCACAAAGAATTTTGGAATAGTAAATTTGAAAGACATTCGTCCTAGTCATTTCTTTGATAAGAACATGTTAATATGAAATATATTTTCGATGCTCTGAATTAGGATCAAAATGTTACAAATCACTGTTAATTATAATAAACAGCCAATGTGTTTTGGTTCTCAAGGCTAAAATTCTTCGTCAATATTTCACGTTTAGTAGAAACAGTTTTTTAAAAACGTGCTTTTTATTGCTTTATAGGTGTTTTTAAGGGGTTAATTATTTTAAGCTTATAAATAATGAAGTATATAATTTGCAAATAAGGTTTTGTTTAAGTCCAAAATTTTCCATTTTCCGGAAAAACTATGCGACAGGCGAAAAAGAGTCTAAACAGTGAATGAATGCTTTTAAGATGACCTTCAAAATTGCGTTTAACCTTTTTATGATAAAATTCACGGCTTTCATTGTTAACATCAAAAATACTATTAAAAAATCGTAAATTCAAATTACTAGTCAAACAACGCGAGGCACAAAGAAAAACTTAGAAAGAACATCGTTGCTCTGAAAAAGTTATACAAAATCCTTTAAAGCCATTTTTTGAAAGATGTCATCATTTTTCTTTTAAGCATCGAAAATGGTGCAGAGGAATAGAACATTCTAATTTTTGTGATTATAAAAGAGGCTGCTTAAAAAATACGTCACCCCAGCTAAACCACGATTTTTGTTTTCGAGGTAGCTGAGTGTGAATCCGGGTGAATTTAACCCAATCAGGTCGGAATCAAGATCAATTGAAGGTCAAAATGAATAAAACCATTGGATAGCAGAAAACCATTGGGTCAGAGAAAACTATTGGAGAGGAAAAAGCCTCTGCTCTCAGATGTTTTTGAGGTCGCTGAATCCGCATCCAGAGTAAGTTTAACCTCATCAGGTCAGGATCTAGAACAAGGGAAGGTCAAAATGAATAAAACCATTGCTCGAAGGAAACCTCTACTCTAAGACGTTTTCGAATTAGCTGAATCCAAATTCGGGGTATCGATTTGAGACAGAACCATTAAATCGGGGTCTTGAAATCAGCATCTGGGCTCATTGTGACGCCATAAGGTCATCGTAATGTCGAAATAGAGAAAACTATTAAAATGGAACACTGGGGTCGAAATAACCCTGATTTTGATTTCAGCGACTCGAAAAACGTCCAGAAGTAGAAGTTTCAGCACTCATACAACAAAAACAAAAATACAAATATAAAATAAAAAATACCTAAGCAGATAGGAACAGCACCAGCCCCACAATGCTTTCTTTCTGAAACCCTAGAATGAAATGAGGTTTGAAATGGAAACCTATCATAATTTTTTTTTGCCTTGATAATGGTGCTGTATGAGTGACGAAACATTGGAGTTCATTTTTCACAAATGTATTTTGTTGTGATTTGATAATAATATAAATAAAAAAGACTCAAGAAAAAGTGTAGAAAGAAGATTTGTTTGGTTGCCTTCTCATTTTTATTTCCTCTTTTTTATTTTTGTTCAAGGAGGAAAATTATTTTCTTTTCTTTTTTAGGAGAAAAAAGTATTTTTCTTCATTAGTTATTTTCAAGTTTCAATATGAGCATTTTATTTGGGATGTCCAAATTTGGTCGATGGATACTTGGTTTTCTTTTCAGAAATTCTGCACATTAGTTTGATTATTGGACGTTAAATAGGATTTTCAATTTGATTTTAATCTGATTTGAATTTCTTCAGTTCAAATTGAATTTTCCGCCATGAAAGAAGGACTTTAAAAAAATGTGTTTACCTTCCTGATAGATTTAATCCATGTACATCTATGCTTGTTATTCACCTGTCATTCTCATGTGTTCATAAAAATTGCGATATCGGTTTCAATAAAGGTTATTGACCAAATCTTAAATATTGAAACTGACTCTGATGAAATGTAAATATCTCAGAAGAGCAAACGTAATCCCTGCATATTATAAGATAGCGACTGCTTGATGAAGCTCTTGCATAATCCAAGGAATATCTAGAATATTTATTTATTACATTGTAACAGATTCTGCATTATTACATTCATCAGTTTTTGTTCAAACTAGAAAGTATGAGGATTGTGCATAAGATTGCCTTATTATTGGCCATTCTCTTTAATTTTATTGGTAAATATAAAAATAAAATATAGCTAAGATTTCAAGTACATATTATTATTATTATTATTATTAGCATACCACTAAGCCATTAAAACCTGATCATCTGCGAACGCTAGCCCACGTACCTTTATTGTTTCGAGACCTACACCTTCTTCCTCGAAGAGGGCCATTCTTAGACACTTTTCGATTAGGTTTAGTTGCCTCTAATTTATCGAATGCATTTTCCAGGTCATTAAATGCTCAGAATACTTTTTTATGTGATTTTAATTATTTTTCTGTGATCTTTCTCAAGTTAAATATCTAGTCTGTTGTTGGTATTATCCTGTACGGCTTTGCGGTCAAGTCCGCTTCAATAGCTGACCAATTAAAAAAAAGAGGTTTGAAGAACGAGAATCGCTCGTTAGCTTGAATTGAATATTTTAGCATGACGTCATGGGAATGCATACAACTTTTTCGAGAAAATATTCTAAATGCAAAGGTAAGATATAAAGGTTTAGATAATCATACTTTTAAGTGTAGAGTACCTTTTACAATTCTTTTTAATCCCTTTATCGGTGGTAGGCCTTTCAAATTAACGAAATAAAATAATTTTTTTTTAAATTTGAGGTTAGTGTACCGGATCTGATACAGTAATCTGAAATTTTGTATATTTTCTTTTCTTTAGTGACACGCAAAGGTAGCGGAGCGACAAAAAATGAAACATGACTAAGAAAATAGGTTTTCTGATTGAAAAATATTTCTATTCTTAAATTTATGACTCACTTTTACGTGTAAAATATTTTCTCTAAAACGTCGTATGCAGTTGCAGTGGTATCCATGTGGTATCCAACCATGTGGTATCCTTTCTCACGGCTGACATTTCCACTTCTTTCGGCGTAATAGACTTAAAAAATAATTATGTTGATACTTTTATCACTTACTTTTTACGTTTATAATATACTCTCTAAAAAGGGGTGTGTACGTCTATATCAAGAACTCTGCTTGTCTTCGTGACATTTCAACATATCCTTCCGTGACCGCAGCGTCATGTAAATTTGTAAATCAGTTCCTTGCTTCCTTCAAACACAATTTGCACTTCCTTTTTTTCTGTTTTTATATTAGGGTAAACGCGAATTTCAGCATTAAATGTTACTTTTAACATATTTGTGCAACAATATATTCAAATTATAACCAAGTTTTACGATAACTGGGGTAGTCACGATTAATGGGACACTTACCTTATCCTTACTTTCTTTAATTAGTATTTTGACTTTTCTTCTTTTGTCTCTTTAATCGCCGATTTCATCATTACACCATGCATCACCAGACATTCTTCCTACAACCGCAGTACCACGCACTTTAGTCGCACTCCAAACGATGATTAACTGGATGCCAGTATTTCGTCAACAAAAGTTGCAATCTATTCCGAAGCTACTCTATTGTTTTTATTATTCGTTGTGTAGAATATTCGCCTAACTTCTCTTAAGGTGGAGAGTCTAGTTATAACGCCAGTTTCACCAAACTAAATCATCAGATCAGTAATAGATAAGAAAATGCGAATATCTTTCTAAATTTCCCGAAATTGTCCCCAAATTTCATCAGTTTCTATAAATCTCGTTGGTTTCTAAATTTCCCAAGTTCTAGTAAATTTCTAAAAGTTTCAAAAACTTCCCAAGAATTTCAGAAATTTTTGTAAACTTCCTTAAATATAATACGAAAAGCGAGTAACTGTCACCAAAGAGCCTCGTTTGGCAATTTTTTACCCAGTAAAGTGTTTGGTTTTAATTTCGAAAGTGCGGACGACCGTCGTAAACACGAAAATTCTTTGTATTCAGTCCCAAAATCCAGTTTCTTTAAAATCTTATTTTTTTACTTTATTGCATAAAAATAAACATTGCAGAAGACAAAAGAAAACACGAAAACGTGCGACTTCTCCCCTCCTCTATCCTTAACAAAAAACTTTGCTAATTCTTCCTCTCTTTCTTGACAAAACGTGTTTTTCTTTATTGGTATAGAGTATACTATTGTCTACTACTAAAAAAAATTTATTCTTAACTGTTTCATGTTGCAGAGATAAGTTCGCAATTTGAATGTTTACCTAATGGTGCCCCTATTCCTGGGGTTCCCCGTTGTGGAACTTCGTGCTCTTCTAAAAGGGATCAATCTCCAAAAAATTCTTTTCTTCCTGAAACACCTTCTCTTCGTGTCAGATCCAGGTCTGCTCGTGCCAGCTCCAGTCCTCCTCCTGCCAGGTATCCCTTTTTAAGAATATTTGGGTGCAAACCTGAACAACTTAGGTTTATGCGGCTTGTTCCGCACACCAATCCACACCAACGATTCGAAATTCGATTATACGCTTTTCCTGCTAATGAACTAATACGAATTAGAGACAGAAATAATAATCTTGTGCCGATACCAACCGATGAACGAAATGTTTTAACAACATCCGCTGGTGACGTCTTTGCAATAGTGGAGGGAAATAATCGTCTTCGAGGAATATATATGAAAAAAATTTCTGACCGCTTTGTTAGACGAGTAAAAATAAACATGCCTAGCGGCATTGTTGAAGTTATGAGTCAAGAAGAATGTGCGGTAGCTCCTCTAGGAAACAGAAACCGAATTACAAAGAATTTTAAAATAATAAATGTAAATGACGTTCGTCAAAGTCACTTATTTAATTAGGAAAATGCAAATCTAAAATATATTATTGTTGATGGTCCGTAATAGGATTAAAATGTTACAACTAACTGGTAATTAAATTAAAGAGCCAATGTGTTATGGTTCTTAATAGAAAGTCTATTCAAAAAATTTCATAGAAATGAATGGCCTTTTTATTCGAATACTCGGATGCACTTCTATGAAACATGGTCGATTGTTAATTTGTTTTCGTAGACTCTCGATCAAAAAAGTTTTATGGTAATATAAAAGAAATTTATCAAGTTTTGACAGAAGTTTTCTATCTTTTTTGAAGTGATAACTTCTTATGGCACAGTGTGAACTTGCAAGACTGGGTGTCACTTCAAGGCTGATACTTCGAGGCGTATATATACCCTAGCGGACCGAGTGAACGGAAAGGATACTTTACAGAGTATCCTCATAGTATCTCTTCCGTATCATGCAACAAAAACTAAAAGGAAACAGCAAGGTCAACTTTGAAATTGGTGAAATTCAGATTCTACGTTAAAATTCCCATTCGAAAGAGTATCCTTTCCATTCACTCGGTCCGCTAGGCTACCCAAACATTTCACAGGTTTCGCAAAGATTTCGGATATATAAGTTTATTTTCCAATTTATCCAATTTTAAGGACATTTTATTTAATAATTAAAACTTGTATACTAATAATATAAACTATAATATACTATGTAAATAATATACTATAATAATTGTTTAAAATAATATACTACTATATCATAATAGCACAGTCATACAAAAGGTGTGCGATGACAAAAAAGCGACCTAAATATTGTTGTGCTATTGGTCGAGATTAGTCGAAATCCAAAACTTTGTGATTTTCTGCTAAACAGGTTTTTTTTATAATTATTATTATGGACATTGATATTTAATAGGTATTGACTTTTACAAACAAACTTTTTGCGACCAAAACTCCTGAGAATATAGTTCAGCGTATTCCTGCTAACCCCAGTGTCAACTTTACATACTTCTCCTGAATCCTATTTACTTCCTCACTTACCTTCCACCCCCGCATCTATTTTCCGTAAAATAAAACTCTCATCACTAGCGAATCAAAGAATTTCATTCTCCTTACAAAATCCTCTGCAAACAAATTCTTTCCCAGCCCCAACACTTGTCTCATCACCACATTTGCCCTACTCACTACCGCTTTTTCCTTCCACTTCCACTGCCCTTCCTTATCTCCCTCCCTCCTTCTCTGAACACCATAACCTTCGACTTATCCGCATTTAATTCTAACCTACTTTTGTTCATGTATCTTTTCAACCTTTTCATCATCTCCTTTAAAGCTTCTTCGCTCTTTGCTACCAGCACTATGTCATCTGCATATGCGAGTGACCATACCTTTACCCCTCCTACCCTAACTCCTCCTACCACTCCGGCCATTAGCTCACTTTCCATATCTGTGATTAAATCACCCTGTCGATCAGGCCTCTCTCCACCGTGTGCTGCAAAATGTAAATATTGGCAATGGTACTCCTTCCCTCCGGGTGTATGCTTTTCCCCTCAAAATCCTTCCGCAGCCTATCTGCCAGCACCATCGCGTATATTTTGTACGCCGTATTCATTAGCGTTATTCCTCTATAATTTTCCTGTCTCTTCCTATTCCCTTTTTATACAGTGGTACGTTCATCCCCCTCTTCCCCGCTACACTCTCTTGGAAATCTCTACGGCCCCTACCCCATCCAGACCTGCTGCCTTGAACCTTTTTAACTTCCTTACCTACCTCTCTATCTCCTCAACATTCAGCTTCTCTCCATCTAGCTCCCTTGTACTTCTAATCATCCCATCTCTTTTCCGTGTGTCTAAACCCTGAAATGAATCTTTTAAAAATTCCCTCCATTCGTCACTCCCTATCTTCTCACTTATTCCCAACCTACGTTTTCTAAACCTATTAATTATCTTCCAAACGTCCTCTTCTTTATCTTTCTCAACTCCTCTTCCAGCTCTTTTCCTTTTTCCTGCTCCATTTTCCTACACATTATCCTAAGAACCTTCCTCGTACTCCTCCCTTTTCGCATTTCCTTCCTTCCACTTCCTGTACTTCCTTTTCACCTTTCTCTTCATCATTTTACATTCCCTATCCCGCCACGGCTTCACAATTCCCTTCTTCTTCTTTCTGAATACCTTAATATTAATATTAATATTAATATTAGTATTAATGAAAAAAATCTCTTTCTGACAATTCTAATTATTTAGGACCAGAGACACCTTCCTTCGTACTTTCACTCAGCGCGTCAAATTTTGAACACGATATCTCATTTCTTGTGGACGCAATTTGGGAAAGAAAAGTACCGATATAGCTTGCAGTTTCCTTTTCTTCATACATTTTTTCGGCATTTTTACCGGAACAAAGCAGAGACTTGCACTTTATTGCCTCCTCTTTATTTTCCCAAACTTTTAGAGCTATATATTTTGAGGGCCACCTTTAGTCACGTTCATGACATTCCAATAAACGATTGTCTACTACTAGAAAAATGTGGTCCCTTATTTTTTCTTGTTACAGAGATGAGTTCTCAGTAAGAATGTTTACCACATGGCGAGCCTATTCCTGGCGTACCCTGTTACAGAAAATCCTCTTCTCTTGTCAGACGAAAATCTCCAGAAAGGTCTCTTCCTCCTGCAGAGTCTCTTCTTCCTGCTAGAATCAGGTCTCCTCCTGCCAGGCATCCTTCTTTATGCATACTTAAATCCGCATCATCAATTTCAGTTTAACAACTTGAAATCAAATATTGATGATAATCTAAAGGCTTAGAACATTGTTATACACATTTTGGAATGGGGGAATGTTTAATTAAAATAATTTAAAAATGTTCGAAATTGTTAAAAAAAAGCAAAATAATTAAATTTACAAACCAAAAAGATGAATTTTCTTCAAAAACCACGTAGTTGAATTTAATAAAAAAAACGATATACTTTTCATTAAATATGGAACAATTAAATTTTTAGTTTAAAGAATTAATTATCAACTACATCGAATAGAATTCTTAAAAAATTTATGGAATCCTAAACCAATAGAAATATTTTTGAAAAAAGAAGCTCAACCTTCAAGCAAGTAATTCAATTTTTAACAACAAAAATAAATGATTAATGATAAGCCTAATAGTTTAATTTTGACATACAAGCATAGTTTTTTATTCAACAATAGAATAGTAAAATTTAATTTTCAACAAAATAGTAAAATTTCTAAACAAACTAGATGCATTTTTAGCCAAAAATATAATAGTAGACTACTACTTTAGTATGAATCCTTGATCGTGCAGACTGGAAATCGCTAGTTTTGTGTTGTCGAGGCAGTTCCGTAAAAAATATTTAACTTATTTCAAAAATCCCACTCTAAATAAAATTCCTTAGACTTATAAAGCTATAAACATTTTAGGTCTGAGGTAAAAATTTTAAAATAATAAAGAACAATATTGTTATTTTTTGTAATAAGAAAAATCTTCAGTAGTTACTGTGACACTAATTAAAAATTAATTAAAGCCTAAACAATTTAGGACTGAGGTTAAAATTTTAAAATAATAAAGAACAATATTTTTATTTTTTGTAATAAGAAAAATCTTCAGTAGTTACTGTTAATTTTCCATACAAGCACTGGACTGTCCGCACTGAAAACAAAGAAATAAGATAAAACTGTTTTCACCTTTCTAAATTATTGCCTCTATCCAGCAGTCATTCTCGTCTCTTCATAAAAAATGTGATAACAGTTTCTGATGTTATTAATTAAATACTAAAATTTACTCTGACGAAACTTAAACATCTTAGAAGTACAAACCTGATGCCTATATATTATGAGATAAGGACTATATGATACATAATACAAAGAAGCACTAGAATATTCCTTCGTTTAATTTTTATTCAGATTCTACACTGATAAATTATTAATAATTTTTGCTGCTGACTAGGACAATGATCATTATTTATACTATCGTATTCTTATTGGCGATTATCCTCAATTTTATTGGTAAATATAATAATAAAATATATCGGAAATTTAAAGTAAATTTTTTTAACTACACGAAAATCAGAAATAGATTATTTTTACTAAGTAGTAGCTTAAAATACTTCAAGCAAAATTAGAGCTGGTAATCAACATTAAATAAATTAAATCTCTTAAATTCTGTTTTTTTCAATTATTTTTAATTTTATCTCCTGATTAAGATATATCAGAATCAGCCCTAGGAATCGACTGTTTAGTTATATGTAGTAGTAGATTTTCTTTATTTTCTTAGGAAACATGTTTTTGTAGTAATAGATAAGCGTTATAGTAATTACTCATTCTAAAATCGTCATGGAAACTAGCACGTAAATGGTGGTGAAATTAGATATTAAGATCAGCTTTCTAAGATTTCAAATTTTATGTTCTATCCGAATTTATTTTGTGTTTTTATGTAATATTTATTAAAATAAATAATTATAATCCATCGTAATTTTTTGTTTCTGCTGTGTTTCTGCTGAATTCAGCTGATTTAGCGCCCTAAAAATTTCCGCTGCTTAGTTTCTTTTTACTAGGTACTATCTTTCTGCAGACTTTTTTGACCCCACCAAGTTGAACTTTTTTCTTGGCTAAAATGGACTAGAATCTTGCTGCGAATTAATTTAATATAAATTTTGATCCGAAATCTTCGCCATAAGAAGTTCATGATATATCAACATACGACTGTATAATATCAAAAAACTTTAATCCTATACTGTTTTATCTTTCAGAGATGAGTTCAATATTGGACTCTCCAACTAATGGTGACCCTAAGCCTTGCGTACATCATTTCAGAGGTTTGTATTCTCCTGTAAAACATGAATCTCCAGACAGGTCTCTTTCTCCAGCAGAGCTTACTCTTCGTACCAGATCCAGGTCTCCTCGTGCCAGGTCCAGTGCTCATCCTGCCAGACCTAGGTCTCCTCCTGTCAGGCCTCGGTCTCCTCCTGCCAGGCCTAGGTCTCCACCTGCCAGATATCCCTTTTTACGCATACTAGGATGTGACCCTGAACAACTCAGATTCCTGCGGCTTATTCCCATCACCAATCCACGACGGAGATTCGAGATTCGAATATACACTTTTCCTGCTGATAAATCAATTCAAGTAAAAGGGAAAAAAAATGCTCTTGGGCCTGTGCCGACTGATGAACGAAATGTTTTAACAACATCCAATGGTGACGTTGTCGCAATAGTGGAAGGGAAAAATCGTCTTCGTGGAATATATAAAGAAAGATCTGGCTATGAAATACGGGTTAAAATAAACATGTCCAGTGGAGCTGTTGAAGATATGACTCCAGAAGAATGTGTAGAATCCCCGATAGGTGGTACTAATCAAATCTCAAGAAATTTTGGAATAGTAAATATAAACGACATTCCTCCACATAATTTAATTTTAAAATTGTGAAACTAACGTATAATGCTATGTACGGACTGAAGTATGATCATGATATTACAACTATCTGGTAATTACATTGAACCGTATATAATTTTTAAATAAGACAGACCACTCTAAAGATAGTAAAATATTTCTCAACGTTTGCTGGCATCAAGTTTTAAACAATAAAGAAACTTTTCTGTATTTATGTAACGTATGTATATTCAGTTCAATTAAATTTTTCCATACATTTTAATTCAATAACTTTCTTTATTTTGGAAAATAGGATTTAAGCCAAGCTTTGTGCGAATAAAATTTGATCGAAATTTTATAAAACACTGTGTATGAAAACAAAATATAGGAATTTCGAACACATAGAATTTGATTAAGAATAATTTGGATTATTTTAAAAGATTAACAAAGAAATTTTTTGATTCATTTTAGTAATTTAATGGGATTTAAAATGATTGGAAATACTTTAGGGTATTGGAAAAGATTTTCAGACGCTTTTGAGTGCTTTTAAAAGCTTTAAGGGCTTTCAAAAGATATCAAAGGATTCGAAATATTTTAGGAAATTTTAAAAGATTACCATCATTTTTATATCTATTTCAGTAGCATGGAGAATTTTAAAGACTAAACTATTTTAGGCAATTTCAAAAGATTCCAAGGCATTTTCAAGGGATTTAAACAATTTAATGATATTTGCAGGGTTTTTAATAATTTAAAGGGATTTTAACTGTTTGATGGATTTCAAAGAATTTTTCACCAGACATGAATGGTTTTGTAGAGTTTAGAAGATTTGAAGAGATTTTCAACTATTTTTTACAATTTCTTTGTAATTCGCCCTGGATTCTTATTAATTTATCCTAAAACCTTTAATATTCTTTTGAATTCTTCGAAATTCACTCAATTCTTTCCAATTTAATTAATTTTTCTATTTTTTAAAATATTTTCAATGCACTTTAGAGCTTCTTAAATTTAGGTTTTTTATGGATTTCATCTAATTCTTCTTATTTCTTTTAAATTTCTCTAATTTCACTTAAAATTTATTGTAATCAATCGAATTTTTTCTATTCTTAAAATTTTTCCAACTCCTTTGGATTCGTTTTAATTTATCTCGAATCCTTTTGCAATCACTAGTGACTTCTTGTATTAGAAATTAGTAGGGTTTCAAAAATTTGAAATTTATCTTGGAATTTACTCTGAATTCTTTGGAATTCTTTGGAATTCTTTTAAATCTCTCCATTTACATGAGTTCTTCTAAATTCGATCAATTTTTATTTTAAAGTTACTGAATTCAATTAGGTTTTTTCAAATTGTTTTAAATTCATTTGATTTTTTTAATTCACCTTGAACTTTTAAGAATTTTATTCAATTCTTATCTTTAAATTTCTCTAAATTCAATCCAGTTGTACGAAAATCAAAGGAATTTTTTTTACATTGTTCCCAATTCATTTCAAATGTTTTGAAGCTAACACAATTAATTATCCTCGAAGTAAAAAAGAATTTGCAACAGAATATTTGAATCGTAAAATAATGGAATTAATTGTTAACAAAGTCGTTGAACTTTAAACCAAGTAGCTAAATATTCAACCAAAAAAATCGATTGTCAATGATAAGGGGGAAAAGGGGAAAAAGGGAAATAGCGTGAATTACCAAACCCCAATTTTCATTCATCAATTCTTTTCAATTTAATTTCATCAATATGAAGTTAGGTAAAAGTACAGAGTTAGGCAACGTGAGAAATAGCAAGAGTAAAATGATATATGATATAGAATGTATACGAAACGCTTTGAGATAATATTTTAAGAAATTATTGAGAGGTGAAGCTATAGAAGATCATCATCACGTGCAGATCAAATAATAAGCTTAAGACAGAACACAGACAAAAGTTTGAGAGTAAAGAAAAAAGTTTTCTGTACATTTGATGACCTAGAAAAAGGGTTTGACAAGATAGATAAAAATAAAATTTGTGTAGTCCGGAAAGAATACCGAGACAATACATGGGTCTTACAAGCAGTATAAGAAATATATATTCTTTCATAAAAGCAATTTTTTAAGGGTAAATGGTCTAAAAATGGTTCTCTTCAAAGAATAAAGTGTGGATCCCGAAAAAGTAAGGGTACGTGAATTAGCGCTCGCAGATATAAGGTTGTTATCAGACTCTGGCCACTCGTATAGGCGACCTTGAAGTATTAGAAGTCTGATCCCGCTCGGAGTATCCGCTAGTTGGCGCATCGTAGTATTTACTGTGGCAGTGATTTAAAATTAATTGAAGCTTCTTTTAGCAGATTTTGTTGAATTTATATTAGATTTTAAAATTTTTAAGTAAGGAATGAACACTCAATAGGATCATTTAGCTTTCCGCCTTGAAAACAAAGAATTAAGATAAAATTGTTTTCTCTTTCCTAAATTATTGTCTCTATCCCGCGGTCATTCTCTTATCTTCATGAAAAATGTGATAAGAGTTATTAATGTTATTATTTAAGTACTAAAACTTACTCTGACGAAATTTAAACATCTCAGAAGGACAAACCTGACGCCTATATATTATGAGATAACGACTATATGATAAAGATCTTGCATAATGCTAAGACGGCCTAGAATTTTCCTTCGTTTAATTTTTATTCAGATTCTGTATTAATAAATTAATAATAATTTTTGGTGCTGAATTGGAAAATGAGCATTGCTTATACTATCGTATTCTTATTGGCGATTATCCTCAATTTTATTGGTAAATATAATAATAAAATATATCAGAAATTTTCCTTAATTGTTTTTTTTATAAATTATCTTAAGTAACAATAAGCTTTACAGTAATTAATTATTCTAAAATCGGCTTGGAAACTAGCAGGTAAATGGTGGTCAAATAAATATTTGGATCAGCATTCTAAGATTTCAAATTTTATGTTCTCCCAGAATTTATTTTGTGTTTTTATTGAATAATGATTAAAAGTTAAAAGTTTACAATTGTTCTAAATTATATATAATTGTTATTCCTGTACAATTTTTTGAAAAATTATAAATTATTTAAATATTTATATCCTCAGTTATGAATATTTATTAAAATAAGTATTTATAATAAAAATAAAATAATTATTGATACAACATTTTTTATTATTCATTCAGGGTGGACGTATTAATTAAAGAAAAAATTCCCGGTTCATTCCCGCTTTTTTCACTGAAGAACTTTTAATTGAGTTAAACTGTTTCAATCATTATAAGAAATTTCAGAGTAGATTATAATATTTTTAATTGTGCAAAAAACATTTTTAATCGTAATTTTTTGTCTGCTGAGTCATCGATCTGATTTGTTGACCCATCTTACAAAATCGATCGAATAGTCCAGTCTTTAACTGCATTTGTAAAAGTACGGAGTTAGGCAACGTGAGAAATAGCAAGGGTGAAATGCTATATGATAAATTCGAGATACTAAACGCTTTGAGATAATTTTTTAAAGAATTATTGAGGGGCGAAGCTATAGGAGATCATTTTCATGAAGAAAGCAATCAAGAAACAAACAGAAATACACCAATAATTATACTATTAATTATTTGTGATTTTCTGTTTGTTTTTAATTACTTTCTTCATCTCATTCACTTTTTAAAGTTAATTATCTGAAACCATCTGGAAGTAATGTGACGCCGTAGATTCTTTTATTTTAGGGATCGGAGTATACGCTAGATGGCGTCTATGATCCTTCATTTAGAAAGCATTGAGTTTCCACAGCCTGGTTGTTATGACAGAGGACGACTACTTGATAATGGTCTTATATGATCCAAAGAAGCAAAGGAGTCTTCATTCGTTTCACCACCCTTAGTCACTTTCATGATATGCCAACAAACTATTTTCCACTACCAGAAAAATGTTTTTTTATTCTTTCTTTTTGCAGAGATGAGTTCGCAGTTCGAATGTTTACCAAATGGCGAGCCTATTCCGGGCATACCCTGTTACAGAAAATCCTCTTCTCTTGTCAGACATAAATCTCCAGAAAGTTCTCTTCCTTCTGCAGAGTCTCTTCTTCGTGCTAGAGTCAGGTGTCCTCCTGCCAGGTATCCTTCTTTATGCCTACTTAAATCCAAACCTGAGAATCTTAGATTTATGCGGCTTCTTCCTCAAACCAATCCACACCACCGATTCCAAATTCGAATATACAATTTTCCTGCTGATAAGCCAATTCAAGTAAAGGACAAAAATAATAATCTTGTCCCCATGCCAACCGCCAAACGAACTGTTTTAACAACATCTAATGGTGACATTGTTGCAATAGTGGAGAAAAATAATATTCTTTGTGGAATGTATACCACAAGATCTGGCTATGAAAGATGGGTAAAAATAAACATGTACAGTGGCGCTGTTGAAGATATGTTTGCAGAAGAATGTGCGGAATCTTCTATAGGTAACAAAAATCGAATTACAAATAATTTTGTAGTGGTAAATGTAAATGACTTCTCAGCATCATCAATTTCATTTTTATAATTCAAATCAAATATTGATGATGATTCAAAGTAGGATTGAGTTATTACAAGAAACTATTAATTCTACAAGTCATCGTGTTTACAAAAAAGTGATATCGAAACATCCGCAAACGTAAGTCTGGGTAATGCTTAGAAAATTGTAGCACACATTTAGCAATTGAGGAATGTTTAATTAAATTAATTTTCAAATGTTCGAATTAAAAAACGAAAAAACTAAAAGAATTAATTTTCTACAAAAACCAAGTAGTTGTATTCAATAAAATAACGATCAGCTCTTCATAAAACATGGAATGATTAAATTTTCAGTTAAAAGAATTAATTATCAACTACATTGAAAAGAATTCTTAAGGAAATTATGGTCCTAAACCAATATAAATATTTTTTAACATAGTAGCTCAACCTTCAAGCAAGTGATTCAATTTTCAACAACAAAAATAAATGATCAATGTTAAGCTTAATAGTTGAATTTTGACCAATAACCATAGTTTCGTAACCCACAATAGCAAACTAGATGTATTTTCAACCAAAAATTTAGTAGTAGTGACTGTGGCAGTAATTAAAAATTAATTAAAGTATTTTTCAACAGATTTTGTTGAATTCATATTAGATTTTAAAATTTTTAAGTAAGCCGCTGTAGTACAGGCTATTAATTTTCCAGACAAACGCTGTACATCCTTAGAACCTTAAACATTATAGGAAAAAATAGGAATGAACACTGGATAAGGATCATTTAGCTTTTCCCCCTCAAATAAATAGAATTAAGATCAGAAATTTTTCACCTTCCTAATTTATTGTCTCTATCCAGCAGTAATTCTCGTCTCTTCATAAAAAAATGTGCTAATAGTTTTTAATATTATTAATTAAATACTCAAACTTACTCTAACGAAATGTAAACATCTCAGAAGGAAAAAACCTGACGCTTATATATTATGAGATAACGACTATATGATAAAGATCTTACATACTTTAAGAAAGCACTAGAATATTTCTTCGTTTAATTTTTATTCAGATTCTACATTAATAAATTAATAATAATTTTTGCTGCTGACTAGGAAAATGAGCATTGTTTTTACTATCGTTTTCTTATTGGCAAATATCCTCAATTTTATTTGTAAATATAATAATAAAATATATCGGAAATTTTAAGGCCATTTTTTTAACCATACACAAATCAGAAATTGATTTTTTTTACTAAGTTATTAATTATTCTAAAATCGCCATGGGAACTAGCAGCTAAATGGTGGTGAAATTAAATATTTGGATCAGCATTTCAAGATTTCAAATTTTATGTTCAATCAGAATTTATGTTGTGTTTTCAATTGAAATGCTCAATAAATAAATATTTTTCAAACTTTTAAAAAATTGTACAATTTAAAATTTTTTTAAATATATATAAATCTACGCTATCATTTTCAATTATACATATTAAAGATGGAATCAACGAAATTATAAATTTTCAAAATTATATCTTTTAGCCATTTTTAGGGAGAGACACAACAAATTCAGAAATTACATTTTTCAAACGGATCACTTGTTAAATTAGAAGTAAAATTTTTATTTTAGGTCTTAGGTCTCAGGTTTTTTGGAATGTTCTCAAATTTTAAAATATGTTTGAAATTCTTTTAAAAATTTTATTTTTAAATCTTCAGAAACCTATATTTTGTTTCATAATTTTTTAACATTACAAAGCTTGAAATTATGTTTAAATCTTCAAAACTTATGAATATCTGTCCTGATTGGAGCGTTAACTGTCGGATTAGTTGACCGGTCGGGTGCTAAGAAAACCATAAATGTGGAGGCGATGCATAAAACTGATCAAGTTATGTCAGTGTAACTCTTTTTTTTCAAAATTAAATTTTCCTTAACTCTATAACCATAGTTTTTTTTCTATTTCCTAAAACAGTAAACTTCAAATTTGCGCAAAAACAGTTCATATTAACCTTTATAATTTTCTAGAATCTGTTACAATATAAATACTGCGACGATAAAGTATACCAGACGATAAAACAAAAATCCCAAATATGTCATCCAAAGGCAATACTCAATCTATTGACAATCTAATTATAATATTTTCTAACAATAATAGGTCGCAGGTAGAACGCTCGTAGCCATAGTTCTGTCCGAGTACTATCATAAAGACTTAAGAAAAAAATATTTTTTAATCGTAATTTTGTATCGCTGCTGAGTCATCGATCTTTAGTTACTTTTTACTAGGTACTAGCTTTGTGTTGACTTTTTTTGACCAGACCAAGTTAAACTTTTTTCAACGCTAAAATGGACTAGGAACTGTCTTCGGATTATTTTAGAATGAATTTTAATCCGAAACTTTCTTCTTTCAGAGATGAGTTCAATATTGGACTCTCGAACTAATGGCGACCCTAATC
The DNA here is from genome assembly GCA_010014905.2 of Druon quercuslanigerum. Taxonomy (NCBI): domain Eukaryota; kingdom Metazoa; phylum Arthropoda; class Insecta; order Hymenoptera; family Cynipidae; genus Druon; species Druon quercuslanigerum. Next base: position 13,977 of record JAAAKG020087503.1, on the reverse strand, counting down.
CTTGCGGACATCATTCCAGAGGTTTGTCTTCTTCTGTGAATCATGAATCTCCAGGCAGGGCTCTTTCTCCAGCAGAGTCTTCTCTTCGTACCAGATCCAATTCTCCTCCTGCCAGGCCTTGGTCTTCTTCTGCCAAACCTAGGTCTCCTCCTGCCAGGTCCAGGTCTCCTCCTGCCAGGTATCCCTTTTTACGTATACTAAGATGTAAACCTGAAGAACTAAGATTCATGCGGCTTATTCCCAACACCAATCCACAACGGAGATTTGAGATTCGAATATACAATTTTCCTGCTGATAAATCGATTCAAGTAAAAGGAAAAAAAAATGCTCTTGAGCCCATGCCAACCGGCGAACTAAATGTTTTATCAACATCCACTGGTGATGTCGTTGCCTTATTGCAGAGTACTAGCCGTCTTCGTGGAATATATACAGACAGATCTGGCTACGAAACACGGGTGAAAATAAACATGTACAGCGGTGCTGTTGAAGATATGACTCCAGAAGAATGCGCGGATGCTCCCATAGGTGGCAATAATCAAATCTCAAAGAATTTTGGAATAGTAAATATAAACGACATTCCTCCAAGTCATTAATTTAATTGAGACAGTATTAATCTAAAATATAATATTGTTAATGATTCAAATTAGGTTCAAAATGTTACAACTAACTTGCAATTACATTAAAGATTTAATATTTTATGGTTTTTAGGCATAAAATCTTTCACCAATATTCCCAAATTTTCTCAGAAATAGATAAAGAAGCTGCTTTTTATCACATCATGAAATTATTTTGTGAGAACGTTTTGTATAATTATCAGTTTGCAGCAATACAGAAACAGTTTTGTATTTAATAAAGTCTGTATAATCAGTTAACTATTGCTTCAGGAAAAATATTGCAAGATTTGTTCGATGTATTAAACTTTTTTGGATATCCTTTGGCAATTAAGATTTAACAGAGTTTTACTCAAAATATATTTTTTTAATTATGAGATTTCTAAAAAGATAGCATTAGAGAAAAACTTCCTTAATTCTGGAATATAGGATTTGGTGCAAGCTTTCTGCGAATTAGATTTGATGGAGTTTTATCAAAAAAACTCTTGATGGAAAAAATATAACATTAGACATTAGACTAATGCTAAAAAAATATAACAGTTCATATGTCAACCATAGGCGTTTTTTCATAATAAATAACAGTTGACCGTTTTCTATGTAATTAAATTTAACCAAAAAAGACGAAATTTTAAAGAAAATAATTGATTTCTTAACCGAAGCAGATCACTTTTTAATCCAGCAGTTTAGTTTTAAACAGAAAAGTTCAAATTTCGACCAAAAGAGATAAATTTTCAACCAAGAAAAATGTTTCGTTCAAAAGAAAAAAAATGTCAACCAAATTGTTGAATTTTCAATCCAAAAAGGCGAACTCTTTACAAATCAGTTAAATTTCCAACCCAAAAATAGTATAGTTTAATTTGTAGCTTAAAAAATTGTTTTTAATTTCTTTGTAACGAATTTCTAATAAAATAGTACAATTCTTAACTAAAGAGAGTTATCTTCAATTGTTAAGATTATTTTTATTATTTTTAACAGAGAAGACAAATTTATAATAATATTTAAATAATTATACAAAATATTCGACCATAAATATTGTTAAATTTTTTATTAAAAATGATCAGTTTGGCGTTTAACTAAAAACCTTCAATTCTCATTCCAACATAGAATAGTCTAATATTCAGTCAAAATGATTAATTATTAACAAGAAAAAACAATATTTAAGAAAATACTGAAATCCAATATTGATACAATGAATTTTTAAAAAAGTATTTTAACCAAGTAGTTAAATTTTCACCACAAAAAAAATGAATTCTTTAGAAATATGTTAATTGCCTAATAATTTGATAGAATGTTGAACCGAAAGCGACAAAATATTAATCATAAATATAATGATTAAATTTTTAGTTAGAAAAAATTCATATTTAAACAAAAAGAAATCAACAAGACAGTTAAATATTTAAACAATAAAATAAATTTCTAGCAAAGTATTTCAATTTACAAGTAAATAGTTGAATTTTCCGAGCAATCTATTTTTAGTTAAAAGAATTATTTATTAACTCAAAGAAAAAGAAACTTCAAAAAAATTTTACAATCCTAAACTAATGAAATGAATTTGTAAAAAACTAATGGAACTTTAAAGCAAGTAGTTGAATTTTAACTAAAAACGATTACTTTTAAGCATAAATAAAAAAGTTATACTTTTAGTTGGAAAAATTAATTTCCAAACAAAAAATAAGAATTTTCAACTAAATAATGAAAACCTAAACCAAAGAAAGTAGCTGAATTTTCATCCAAAAAAATCAGTTGTCAATGATAAGTTTATTAGTTAATTTTTTTTTTACTACAAACGGTAAATTTTTATCTAAAAAGTAGACTAATTAAATTTCAGGTTAAAAAATTAATATTCAAATAAAATAATTTTTTTAAATAGTTAATTCTTCAAGCGATAAAATTGATGTTTAAAAGAGTAGTCCATGTTTTAAACACGTAGATGAATTTTGAACACAAAAATATAAACTCTCTACAAAAAATTAAATAGTGGAATTTTCCACTAAAAACGATCATTCTTCAGTCTAAAATGCATTTGTTAAATTTCATTCCAGAAGAGACGAATTTTTAGCAAAATACTTAAATCTTCAACCAAATAATAGAATTTCTAACCAAAGTTGAAGATGCATTCTAAAACATAAATATAATAGTTGACTTTTCAATTAAAAAGGATTAACATTTATCGAAAAAATATTTAAAATAAACTATTTCTGAAAAAAGATCTTGTTCATTTGCTTCCTTGGGAATCGGACCACAGAACTTCCGATTGCCGGCCGGGTACTTTCCCATTAAGCTACTAGAGAGATCGAAAGAAGAATCCTTTTTCAGAAATGAACGCATTATTATGCCAGGTTTTACAAGACAAATTCTTTAAGGAATCTCTATTATAATCCGAGAGTCACAGAATTTCTTAACGTTTTAACAGACCAGATGGAGCTATAAAGTTTTAAAAAATTTTATTGAATATTTTTATGAAAAAATATCTTCACTCCTTCTTTCACTCCTTCCACAATGCCGAAATAAGAAATGATCAGCAATTTGAAATGTAGAATACATACCCTTTCACCCGGAAAAGAGAATGACATACGACGTAGGACAACTGCTAAAGGAAACACAACAGTAATGATGTTTAAAGAAGGCTAATAACAAAATCCTGGATCTTCTAACTAAGGATACATACAAAAAACTCTTAAAGGACCTCACAAATACAATAGTCAGTAAAACAAAAACCCTTCTCAAAGACTCTAAACTTGGCAGCCAAACAATATCTAAAATATAAACTCACCAACTTACAACCTACCATGCTTCCTCATCACAAAACTAAATCATTTTACAGAAATTATTCACGTCGAAAACTTATTTTATTTTATCAAAAATATACAACAGATTCACATTCAACCCTAAGACATCATAGTGAGTTCCTACATAGTATCACTTTTTACGAAAGTACCAACCTCTGATACAATTGATATTATTAAATCGTTTGCAAACCTTCCCTCCGAGCTCATACATACCTTTGATAGGACACTGTCTCACTAATACTTACTTCTCTTTCAATAACCAAGTTTAGGAACAAAACTCAGGAGCAACAATAAGATCCCCAATCTCACCTGTAATAGCGAACGTCTTTATGAAACATCTAGAAACTAAAATCTTCAAACAATTCAAGCCTAAACCGGAATTTTGGTTCCGTCTCGTTGATGACATTTTTGTCATCTGGCGACATGGACTAGATGAACTAAATAAGTTTTTCGATTTCATCAATCGATTGCATCCTAATATCCAGTTCACCATAGAAATCAAACAAAACGGAAAATTGCCTTTCTTTAAGGTATTAGTTTACAAAAGGTCTGATAACACATTAGGACATGAAGTTTACAAAAAGCCCAGATAAACAAACAGATACCTACATGCCTCTTCCCACCACCAACCATCTAAAAAAATCGGTCATCAACTTCCATGTATACAGATCGGTCTCCCTAATAGATAAAGATAATTTGCGTACAGAATGCATTTAAAAAAACAACTCAACACAACCTACTAAAGAAAGAGAGCGAAAAACGTCGACCATCCTACCCAAAATGACAACTAATAAATAACTCTAATGACCAAAAGGCACCCCTTAGTGATCGTGGTGTTTATAAAATCCCTTGATCTTGTGGCAATGTTTATATTGGAAAAAACGGGGGAGTGGGGAGCCAACGTATAAAGGAACTTGAGACTAACTTCGAGCTAAAATATTTCACGCAATCAGCACTAGTTGAACATGACATCAAAAAAGAACATAAAATTTTTTTTGATAGAACAACCGCCATCGAAAAAAATCACAATATTTTTCCAAAAAAACATAGAGAAGCAATCGAAAGCTTGAAGCATCCTTTAACATCAATAGGGACAATGGATACAACACCAATCCGACTTGACTTTTCGTCCTCCCAGATTAAAAAAAAACTTGATTGGCCAATCAGGTTAGACCAGTTCCAACGGTGGGGCGCATTGGCCAATCACACGCCTCGCAGACAGTATACATAAGAGCAACATAACCTGATACCTCAGTTTCACATCAGCCCTGTAGAAGTGAACTGCAATGTTCACGAAACTTCGGCAAAACTTGTAGTCTTTGTATCATGCGGAAAGAATCATTCTACAGGATATGTCAATAGATGAGTTCGTTTATAACTTCAAGGTAGGGAACAGGACGCTAGGTTGACATATGGTTTCTGAATGTGAATAAAATTTAAAACTAATCATTACCTTCTAGTCTGAAAATACATTACGTTCAAGCATGGAGAAGAAAGAGCACCAAAAAGGCGAAACAGATGCGAATCGATAGTATACAATAATAAAATAATAATGATAAAAAGGGTGTCTGGAATATGATGAATAATTATCTGTGTACCGGACCCAAAAAGTAGCAAGCGTATCAAAGAAAGGTCAACCTTACATGCGTTAACGATGTAAACAGAAATAGACTTTAAGATGATTATAAAGACAAAAATGGGACAGTAAAACGACGAATCAAGCAAAGTAAAGAGAAAATCAAAACGAGGAAGAGAACGAAATGCAAATCATTTTTGCAGGAAGCAAGGAACTTTTTTATAAATTGACGTTTTCTGCTGTGAAATGAAGAAGTAGTACAGAGTTATGCAACATGAGTTTTTATTATTTATTTTTAAAATTTAAGAAAAAGTACGAGTTTATTAAGTTAATAATCCATGATGATAATATCTATGTATAAAATTCTTCACTTTTAAATTCTGATTTGAATTAACGAATTTTATTGCTAGCAAAACGTGGAAATCCGCATGAAAAGAGCGCTTATGGTCGGTAAACAATTTTTTATGGGGGCATAAACCGTATAAACTCCCGAAATTTTAGGTCGAGATTATCTTCTAACTTAGAACAGGCCATAAGGGCCTTTTTTATGGGGACGTATGACTGTTGCTAAGGTGATTTTGAGAGACAGAAGAATTTGTATTTCAAATTAAATAAACTATTTTTGTAAAACATTTGGTTTGGGACAAACAGCTATTTTCTTGTACCAAACACATTTCTTCGATTAAACCATTTTTCTTCGAATTAAAAATCTGTTTTCTAGTGAAAACTGGAGATGACAAAATTTTCTTGCGTGAACTTATTATTGTGTATTATCTGCCTTCACGGCTGTGGAGGGTTATGCTCTCGCCAAAGTACCATCATCTAAATATATAACAGATTCTTTTAATATTAATGATTCGTAAATTTATTTATTTGCCAATTTGATAACCTGGAAAATGTATTCTCAATCTGAATATAATTATCAAACTATCAATTTAATGATTCGTCAATTTTATGACCCGGTGCTGTTTTCCTAATATCATATTACCGATGTGTCAATTTCATTATAAGTCAGGTTGATAGCCTAGCAATGTGGGCCGCATATGAATTTAATTATTCTTTAATTTAATCACCCGGCGTTGTTTGTCCAATATCAATTTAATGATTCGTCATTAATTTATTTTAAAATTCAACACTAAATGCGCTTTTGATATTATTTCAAAATTGTTAAAAAATCGCTATTCTAAAGTTTTAGCTAGCTTTAAGCCTCTTGATTTATTTATTTTCTCACCAAAAAATTACATTTATCATAAACTTACTTATTAAATCATAAATAAATTATTTCAGTACTTGAGAAATTTCAAGCTGCAAAAGCGTCAAAATTTATTATTGAGAAAATCAAATTAACCACGTCCTTTTTACCCTTTTTTAGTAAGTCGTTTGCCTGAAAAATGAAATATATATATTTAAACAACATTTTTCACGATTATCAGAAAAACGATGCCTCATTTCAACAAATATTTTTAAAAAAATTATAAATCTTTTTGCAGGGAATAATTTTGCTTCCTGAACCTGACGATTGATCTTCTTAGTTGGATATTAAAGTAATCAATATTTAGAAAATCAATCTTCTGTCTGAAAAACTATCTTTTGGGTAGAAACCATTCTTTAAAAATTTATTTTTATAAGATCAATCATTTTAGTTGAAAATTCATCCCTTTGTTAGAAAATGTTACAAAGGTAACGGGCCGTATAGCAGATAAAGATAACTTAAAAAAGGAATTACAAAACGTTAAAAAAAATACTAATACAGACCGATTACACAAACAAACAAATTGATAAAGCAGTAAGAACAGTTAAGGTGGGTTCCGAACCACCAAGAGCAACAGAACATCAGAATCATCGTCCCACTTGGCAAAATTCGTAGTTTTGTACATAATTGGAACCCGAAATATCGTTTTTTATCAAAATAAATCATCTCGAAAGCATTAGATTTATTAATTTACTTCATATTTATGTGAGACAAAAAAAAAAAGAAAAAAAAGGAAGTTTCTTAAAGATAGCGGTAAAATCAGGAATTCCCTAAAATAGGGGAAAACAGGCGAATAGAGGGAAGAACTTCAAGTTTGTACTTAGATGCTTTGCTTATTAAATGAAATGATGATGATGAAACGGACGATTTTTTATGCATTACTCAACCGCGATATTAAATATAAAAAAATATGTAAAAAAAGAATTTAAAGAATTTAAAAAGTGCATATTAACTTAATAATACATAATTTATTAATTTTAATAAAAAACACGATATTTCGAAAGACACAAATTTTTCACTGTAAATTTTAACCTCGAAACCATCCTTGGATTTTAATAGTTTGTGATTTTTTTGCATCTATGAAACCTAACCTTCAAAATCCATTTATAGGTTTTTTACAATTATAGATGGCAGCATCCAATATCGCGGCTTGAAGCCGGCATGTTTCTGCTTACTTAGATATTTTATAATCAAACGGTATACAGGATTTTTTGGGTCTCTGATTACAAATCTGTTATCAGATTTCGCAAATTCAAGATGGCAGATCTAATATGGCGGACAAAAATATACAAAAATGTTCAATTTTCATGAAATTTGGTATAGTGGGGTTTTTTGGGTCGCTCATTACGAATTCGTTGTCAGTTTTTATTAATTCAAGATGGCGGATCGAATATGGCGTTTTCGCACTCTTTAAACATTTCTTTTTGACGATAGAAACTATTATGTACTACTTTCATAAATGTTTTATACAATAAGTGTTTTACAAAAAAAATTGTAATAAACGAATAAATTTTTTTTTTATTTTACGAAGTATTTAACTATGTGATAATCTGAATACCGATACAAATAATGTTTGGATTGTAAATATTATAAGTATAATGTAGAGGATAAAACTTTACACATCAACTATATGACTTCCAAAAGAAAAATATCTAGGATAAGTACGTAAGTAGGCTCATACTTTTTCCTATAAATTGGGTTTAACAAAGAATTTATGTTCTCTACAGTGGTTATGTACAATGAATATTGAAATATTTTTGAAAATTTTAAGCACCATGTTGAATTAGTAAAACCTGACAACGGACTTGTAATCAGCGACCCACAAAACCCCCTCTATATCAACTTTCATGAAAATGGAACATTTTTGTCATTTTTGTCCGCCATATTGGATCCGCTATCTTGAATTTGAAAAAACCTACACATGGATTTTAAATGTTAGGTTCCATGGGAGAAAAAATTCACAAATTATAAAAATCCAACAAAGATTTCGAGGTGACAGTTTACAATGAGAAATTTTTATGAGGTAAAACTTATTTGAACATCACAAACTTTTTTGTTTTGTCAAGTTCTATATTTAATATGAGGACGACATTTTAAATAATAGTAAAAAAATAACAGTGAGTCATACTTTTTCCGAAAGCCAACCAGTTCAATGGAATAGTAATAAAAACTAATCAAATCTTAAATATTACAACTGACTCTGACGAAAAATAATTATCTCACAAGGACAAGCTTTACGTGTATATTCAAAGAGATAGCGAATGCATGATAAGGGCCTTATATAATCCAAAAAAGCGAAAAAGTATTCATTCGTTTCCTATCTAATCAGATTCTACATTCTCACATTCATCAGTTTTTCCTTAACCTAGAAAAAATGAGGATTGCTTATACTCTCGTCTTATCATCTTCGATGATCCTCAATTTCATTGGTAAATATAACAATATCAATAATAATATACGTAAAAATGTCAAGACATATATAAAATTTTAAGTAAATTTTGTTAGCTATTTGCGACTCAGAATTTTTCTCTTCAATACGTAGCACATGAAAGTACTCTGAGGAAAGTGAAATAGGTTACCAGACATTAAATAAACTAAATTTTTTAAATTTGAATTTTTGTTTGCAAAAATGTAATTGTTCAGTTTTATATTGTTCCCAGGGTAGGGGGTGGTGGGGCTGCAAATATAGAGATAAAAGATATGCTTAATCTGTCACAAAAATCTAACATTAATTTGATATGAAGAAATATTTTAACAAAAGTGGGTTATCATAATAATCATTATAATCTTGTTGTTGAAAGTGAACTCTGCCAAACATTTAGTTGACCTTAAGTGTTTCATTATAACAAATTTTAGAGTAGACTGGAATGTTTTTAATTGTGTAAAAAAAACATTTTTTATCGTAAATTATTTTTCTAAATGAGTTACATCACAGGAAACAACAGAAATAATTTTTATCTTTTAATTAGATAAAAACGCTGGAGCACGTTTATCTGACGAAAGATAAAATTTATCTGACTTTAAATTTTTAAAATCTTCGTAGTATTCATTTTTTAAATCTTCTCACTTTATTTGAATTATTTTAAACAAAAAAATTATTCACCTAAACCTACTCAATACATTGTCTGCACTTTCTCCTATAACCACTAAATGGACGGAAGTTTGGATTGAATTCGAAATTTAATTACTGAAGAAAAAAATTTTTTAACATTAAGTTCATATCGAATTTCGCATACGCATATTGCGTTAATAAAATGATTTCTGAATACAAATATGGCATCAAAATTGCAAAAATCAACATGCTGAATTCAATATGGTACGAAACTCATTTGCATTTTTACTATCAACATGTAGAATTCTTTTTGGTGAAAAATTAAAAAAATTCATGTATTTGGTTAAAAATAAATTTCTTAGTTAAAGATTTATCATTTTAGTTGACAAAACCTTTTTTCTTGTTGAAAATTAAATTATTTTGTTGAAAATTATTTGTTTTAACTATAAATTTAACTCGTACATGATTTTAGAATTCAACTATTTCGTGGAAAGTTTATGTATTTTGTTAAAAAAAAATTTTTCTGGAAAAATAATCTTCTTGTTTGAAAAATTTTTTTTCGTTGAAATTGTAAGTCATTGAGTTCAACATTCATAATTTTATTTGTAAATTTTTCTTTTTAGTTGAAAAATTAATTTATCAGGTTGAAAATTCATCTTTTTGAATTATATTCAACTATTTTAGTTAAAGATTAACTCAAAATATTTGAAAATTAATCACTTTTATGTAAAATTTAACTACTTTATTAAAAAATGTTCGTTTTTTTTTGTTGAAATTTTTTTTCTGATTGAAAATTTACCTACTCCATTTGTGGTTAAAATTGATATATTTTAGTTTTTGGTTAAAAATTTTACTATTTTATTGAAAATTCGTTTCTTTTTTGGTTTAAAGTTATTTTACTAACTGAAAATTTAAATGTTTTGTTTGGTAGAGAATTTAACTTTTCAGTTGAAAATTCATCTATTTGGTTAAAAATTAAATTGATGAAAACTCCTGCAAAAAAACAAGAATCCAACGACCAAATTTGGACCACACCAAATAATCAAACAGAAAAAATTTTTCCAATTGCAATCTGAAAAAATTCTTGTTAAAAACAAAAATTTCAGACAAAAATAAAAAAGAGGAAAGAAAAATGATAAGGCAACCAACCACATCCCCTTCCTTCTCTTTTTCTTTCTTTCGTTTTTTTTTAATTTGGTCGTTGGATTCTTGTTTTTTGCAGGATTTTTCATTAATTTAATGATTGGACGTTAAGTAAGATTTTTTATTTGGATTTTAATCTAATTTAAAATTCCATTTTTTGTGAAAAATTTACCTTCTTCATGAAAATGTATTGTTTTTCGTAAAAAAATGTTCCGTTTTTTATAAAATTGAACTGTTTTTTTAAATATTTTTGGTTGATGATTCATTACTATGATTGAAAACTAATTTCTTTGTTTAAAAATTCTTTTGTTTTTAGTTGAAAATTAATATTCTTAACTTAAGATGTAACTATTCCATGTTTGCTTAAAAATTTATATTTTTAGTTGAAAGTTAAATAATTTTTCTAAAAACTCGTTTTTTCTCATTTTTTAGTTGGAAATTCATATATTTAATGAAACTGAATTTTGTGTTAGTAAATTCATTTTTGAGTCAAAAATTAAATTATTTTGTTGAGAATCCATTTTTCATGTTGTTGAAAATCGATTCTTTCAAGTGAAAATTTAATACTTCTATTTTTGTAAAAATAAAATTTTTGCTAATAAAAAAAACTAATTTGTTTTAAATTTGTGATTGTTTTCTGGTTGAAAATTAATTTTTCTAACAACAATTTTATTTGCATTAATATTATTAATTTTCTAGGTGTATGGTCGGTTTTATATTGTAGATATTGATGTTAATCAATATAATAATCAGATGCTGTTTAATGCAAACAATGTAATTATTATTAATAATGATAGAAAATAGGATTGTTTAGATCCACCTTAGAAAAGGACAGGCTGACGTTTACGATATCCCCTCTCGTTCTATTCCCTATTTCAGTTTCGACGGCCGTAGCAAGCGGTCCAGTACTACATTCCAATGCGTTTTATATTTTGCGTCCTTTTTTCATAGAGATATTACAGATAGAGTAGGCGTGCCATAGGCCGCCTGTAGTGAAAATGTCCGCTCGTTAGAAAGAGAGAGACCATGAATTTGGCTTTACTGTCTTTGTCTACTACACAGTGAACGAGAGAGACAGAAGTACCAATTTGATTCTTTCTCTCTCTCTCTTTTCTTCGAGTGGACGCTCTCACTTACAGGCATGCCTACTCTATTTGTAATATATCTATGCTATTTTTCGCTTCTATGATATTCCAAAATCATTCAGAAACTGCGACACATAGTCGGGAAAAGTAGTCCAAAGATATTATAAACCATGATGTTTCACGTTACTAGCGAACCTATAATCCGTTCCAAGAACTAAAAAATACCATTGTATCAAAAGTGTCATAGTTCAGAGGCACCGCATTTAGGCTTATAATAAAATAAGGGAGATTTCGCATAGCGCTCCGTAGTTTACGTTAAACGCTAAAGTCACGTGATGACGATTCTGCGCCTGCTTCTTGATCCGAGCTTGTTAGCGGATGATTAAGCGTTTACCGTATTTAACGAAACTCTATGCAAAATGCCCCTATTGTAGAAAATCACGTAAATGACGTAACTTATTATACGTTCTGAGCCCTGGCTGTCTAGAGCTTCTGCAATCGGAAGCATAGAGATATTACAGATAGAGTAGACATGCCTGTAAGTGAGTGCGTCCACTAAATGAAAAGAGAAAGAGAATCGCATGGGTTACTTTATTATATTAGTGTACATATGTATTAACAGCTGCGAGAATGTCATTGCGCATGCTTCAGTAGACAAAGACGACAATGCTAAATTTATCATCTCTCTCTCTCTCTCAAGGACACTCAACCAACTTCAGTCCTTTACTTTTGTTGAACAAACCTTTGGTTTTCTGTTGTCCCTGACATATCACTTACGTCAAGCCATTATTTACGTCAGACAAATTTTGAAAAGCTACGCAGTTACAAAAAGCTAATTGCGTTAATCGCATGACTTAAAAGGGTATCAAAATTTACCATTGTCAAAGATCCTTTAACTTGAAACTTGCCTCATAATATAGCCACAAGAGGTTTATGATATACCAACAAATGATCAGAACAATGTAATCCTTAATTTTTTTCTTTTTGCAGAGATAAGTTCCCAGTTTGAATGTTTACCTAATGGCGAGCCCATTGCTAGTATACCTCGTTGCAGAAATTCTTCTTCTTCTGTCAGAAATGAATCTCCAGAAAGTTCTTATCCTCCTGCAGAGCCTCTTCTTCGTGCCAGAACCAGGTCTCCTCCTGCCAGGTCTCCTCCTGCCAGGTCTCCTCCTGCCAGGTATCCCTCTTTAAGCATACTAGGATGTAATCCTGAACAACTTAGATTTATGCGGCTTATCCCCAACACCAATCCACGACGGCGATTCCAAATTCGAATATACACTTTTCCTGCTGATAAACTAATCAACGTAAAAAACAGAAATCATTCTCTTGTGCCCATGCCAACCGACGCACAAAATGTTTTAACAACATTTAATGGCGACGTAGTTGCAATACTGGAGGGAAATAAACGTCTACGTGGCATATATACGTCAAGATCTGGCTATGAAAGACGGGTGAAAATAAACATGTACAGCGGTGTTGTTGAAGACATGTGTGCAGAAGAATGTGCGGAATCTCCTCTAGGTAACAAAAATCGAATTAAAAATAATTTTGTAATAGAACATGTAAATAACTTATCTAAGAAAATCATTTCATTTGAAAATTATAAACATAAATTAAATACTGATAATGATCCAAATTAGGATAAAATTGTTACAAGTAATTCGTAATTACATTAAAGATTCAACGTTTTATGGTTCCCTAGGCGACAATTTTTTATGAACTTGAAAATTGAAGAATTTGTTAAGTCTTACGCCCTACATAAATTAAAAATAAATCTAAAATATTCAAAATCAGAAGATTGTATCAAAAACTTCGATTTACTGATAAATAGTTCTTTAGATTGAAACAGTGAAATTACTGGTTTTAGATTAAATAAATGTTTTAAGAATTTATAAGTAATTTAAAGTATTAAAATCTGTGGACAGTTTGGTAAGATAAAATGTTTCTTCAGATTTTTTAAATAGTTGTAAAATTGCTTACATAAATTATTTTATTCTTATTCTTTATTAAGGAACTCATAACGTCTAGAAAATATGTTAATTTTGCAAATAACATCAAAGCTGAATGTTTATTCAACTATAAATTACATAACAAATGACCAAGTACTCTTAAATTAACGATTAGCCATTATTTATGACAAATGTATTTGCAATAATAGTTAATAAAACGCAATATTACGTAAAAATTCAAACTTCTCACTAACTCAGAGATTTAATTATAATTTTTAATAAAGATTAGCATATTTCAATTCGTCTTTTCATAAATAATCCAACGCTATAAAGAATATACATTTGATAAAAAATCAGTTGTAAAGTTTCTTCATCAATATGACATTAATAAATGGCTTAGCGGTCTCATAGACCGCATCGTGATTCTGATGTTCAGGTTTTTTCTGCGACCGGTATAAAAGATTTTTAATAATAAAAGTTGATGAGCTATATTACGTAAAATTCAAACTTCTCA
>JAAAKG020087492.1:0-16493 GCA_010014905.2 Druon quercuslanigerum | reverse complement strand
AAATTATATTATTCAATTTCAACCGCTTCAAATTCCTACATTTTCAACAAGATAGATGACTTTATAACCAAATAGTTGATTTATGAACTAAAAAGACTCCAAACTAAAATGAAATAGTTAAATTTTTAGTTGAAAAATTAATTGTCTATTAAACAACAATCAATTTAACTTATAACATCCAAGCAAGTAGTCTTATGCTCAACCTACATGATGAATATTCAAGTAAAATGCTTAAAGTTTCAACCAAAAAGATAATTTTTCAAAAAAATACATGAATTTTTAATTAAATAGATGCATTTCAACGATAGAACACGAGTTTTCAAAGAAATACTTGAATTTGGAACTAAAAATATGAATTTTTCAAACAAAATTGAATAAGCAAATTTTCAGTTTAAAAAATTAATTTTCAACCAAACTGATAAATTTTCAGCTAAAATGTTGATTCTACAGTTGGAATAGTTGAATTTTCAACAAAAAAGATTAATTTCTTTAAAAAAAAACGAATTTTCAACAATATATGAATTTTAAACTAAAAAAGATAAATTGCCAACAAAAAATTATATTGTTAATAAAATTGTTGAATTCAACCAAGAAAGACGACTTTTCAACATGATTAGAATTTTCAAGTAAGAAAGATTTTTCAGTCAAAAGAGAAAAAATATTGCAAACAAACTCTTGAATTTTCAAGCTAAAAGATGGACGTTAGAAGATAAATTTTCTAAATAATAGTTAAATTTCCAGTTAAAAAAATTATTTTCAAACCAACAAAAAAAGAATTTTAAAAAAATAGTTAAATACATGACTAAAAAGCTACTTTTACAAATAAATAATCATTGCTATTCAATGTTATATTGCAATTTAAAAAAAGGCCCTCTGTTCAAAAATCCCCGAATAACTCTGAAATTCAGCAACGTAAAATTTAAAATTTTTTGAAAAGCTATACATTTTATAACTGCAGAAAATCACTGAAAAGTCTACAATTTTAAACGTTCTGAATAAAGCATAATATTATCAACTCTGAAAAAATGTCTAAATTTTATCTATAACAATTAAACAATTTGAACTTAGGTTTTTAGAAACTATACCCACAATTTCTAATTTAAAGCATTCTTTTAACTATAAGCAATTAATAGAGAAACTGTATAAAAACATGGAAATCATCAAATTAAATAAATAAATTCAACCTCAAAAAATTAGATTAAAAATTCCAGGAGTCCAGGATGTTTGTAAATAAAATGATAATACTAAAGAATTCTATATGCACTTAGATATAAATCAAACGTTCAATATCGCATAATTTCAAATTGAGAGGCTGCTAAATTTAAATAAAAATAAGCTTCAAAGTTCTTATATTTTTAATATTTCATATTAAGTAATTAAAAATTGAGAGACTGAAGAATTAATAATTTCAAATTCAAGCATTTAAATTGTAAAATTTTTGAATTTGGCATTGACAGACCTCTGAATCATTTTAGAGATAAAAAATAATGTAAATCGTATCACAAATTTGAAAAAATAGAGTCGAAAATGTGTCGTAAAATTTGCCAAGCAATTAACTTATGCGTAGTCCGAAATCAAAAGTGTACATTCCGAAATCAAAAAGTCTGAAGTAAAAAAGTAACTTGAATTTTGAAACAAAATTTCCAGTTTTTTAACTTAATATTTTGAGATAAATATAAATAAACTTTAATGTTTATTTAACATGTTATTCTTTATTCTATAAATTAGCAAAGTTCCTATTTATTTACAGCAGGATACACAATCTTTCCCTATTCTCCTTTTTTTCTCATTTTTTTACTTAAATACGAACTGAATTAATAGAAGTTAAAAGTTCATTCCTTTCAGTTGAAAAGTTGATTATTACATTTTTGTTGAGGAATTCATCTTTTTTTTAATAAAAATGGTATTACTTGGTTCAAAATTAAACGATTTAGTTGAAAATTCAACAGTTTGGTAGGAAATATATCTATTTGATTGAAAACTAATATATTTTTTTGAACATTCTTCTTTTGTGGTGGGAAATCATTTTTTGTTAAGCATGAAAACGTTAATTGATTGAAAATTAATCTGTTTTAGTTCAGGATTCCACTACTTTGTTAAAAATAGTTCCTATTAATTCAATCCAAACATTATTTTATTTTAAATTATAATCTTTTTTGTTGAAACATCAACTATTACATTTTTCGTTGAAAATTCATTTTTTTTATGTAGAAAATTCACCTCCTTGGTTGAACTAGTTTCATAAAAATTCAATTTTTTTTGGTTGAAGATTCATAATTTTAGTAAAAATTCGTTTTTTTATTGTTTAAAACTTAATTTTAATTTTTTACAAAACTGGTAGAAAATTCTACTATTTGGTATGAAGTATTTAAAAAAGGGTAATAAAACATAAATTCTCTTAAATTAAAATTTAACATCTCTATTTTTGGTTGGAGTAGTCTTTTTCAATTTTAATAAGAATTATTTTTGTTTTAAAAATTCAACTATTTAATTAACAAATTTTAGAATAAAGAAAAGGCGAAAAAATAAAAAATGCGTCTTTTTAGTAGAAGATGAATGAAAATTCATAGTTTTTAGTAGAAAATTAATCTTCTATGTTAAACATTCATCTTTTTGGTTAAGATTTTAAGTATTTGGCTGAAAATTCTACTTTTTGTTTCAAAATAAATCTATTTTTGTTGAGGATTCAACTATTTTCTTGGAGATGCATTTTTATTTTTTCGATTCAACTGTTTTTTATTTAAAATTACAGTATTTCTTGGTTAAAGTGTCAACTATTACATTTTTTGTTAAAAATCCATGTATTTTAATGTTAAACTAATACTCAGATTACAAATTTGGCAAATTTTCATACAAAATAAATTTACTATTATTTTTTGATTTTTCATCTTTAAATATATGTATAAGTATAATAATTAAAAAATCATCTTACTGGAAACGGAATGATGATGCGCGTAGAAATGACGAAATGAGTTCAGGAGAGTTGTACTTCCTTGTTTCTTCTTTAAAAGTGAAGACTGCGTTGTAAGATTCCAAAGAGCGATATATCCGTTTGAAAACCCGGCAGCTAATATACTAAACAAAGAAAATAGTCACGTTTTAACAAATTATATAAAAAGGGAAGAAGTTCAGGGTTTTTTTTTAAATCATGCGAAAAAGTCCCTGACAATTCCAAGTTTTTTACAGGTATAATTAGAAATGAAAATTAATTAAAAATATATTTCAAAAAATAATAATAAATTATATTACAAGATATTCTTGAACATGTTAGCACCATGAATTATTTATATAATTATATTATACTAAAAATATAAGTATTCATTTCTTGAATTAATCTCCAAAGTCGATGAATTTGAATAATAATTCAAACCAAATTTATCTTATCTTCTTATGCTTGAAATTCTGTGCATATTGAGGTAAAATTATACTGAAAACGATATTAAAGTAGATTTAAACCTCTTCCAATTCCTAACTTCACAAATAAAAATATCGAAATTTCAAAAAGATAGATAAATTTTGAACCAAATAGTTCAATTTTTAACCAAAAAGATCGATTTTCTACTAAACAGACGATTTTTTAACAAAATAAATGATTTCCCAAACAAATAGTTGAATTTTCAACTAAAAAATATCAATATTTAACCAAATACTTGAATTTTTAACTAAAATAGATCAGTTCTCAACCAAAAATGAAATATTTAAATTTTCAGTTAAAAGTTAACTTTCCACACAAAACTGTTCAACCAAAGTGATATGATAAAACTTTAACTTGAATAGATTAATTTTAATCCGACAAATAAAGAATTTTCAACAAAGTATTTTAACTTTCAACCAAGTAGTTTTATTTTCAACCAAAAAGGTGAAGTTCCAAGTAAAATTATGAATAATTAACTGCATATACTTTGATTTGTAAACAATAAGATGAATTTTTAACCAAAAAATATGATTTCAAATAAATAATACAATTTTAAACTAAAAAATATGAACTTTCCACCAACAATTGAATAGGTAAATTTTCAGTTAAAAAAATGAATTTTTATCTAAAATTAAGAATTTTCAACTGCGATGGTTGAATTTTAAACGAAACGATTATTTTTCAACAAAAATAATGAATCTTTAACTAGAATAATTCAACTTTCAACCAAGAAGAATAATTTCCATCAGAATAGATGAATTCTTAACTAAAAAAGATAATTTTTGAAACGAAAATTGAACAGTTAAATTTTTAGTTAAAAAAATTAATGTTCAAACACAGTAAAGAATTTTAAACTAAAATGAATAATCTTCAGTATGAATGCGAATTGGAAATCAAAAAATAAATTTTTAACTAAAATTTTGTATCTTTAACTAGAATAATTATATTTTCAACCAAGAAGACTAAGTTCCTCTGAAAATGATTAATTTTTATCTGAAAAAAGATAAATTGTCAACAAAAAATTGAATAGTTCAAAGAAAGTGATGAATTTTTTACTACAATGATGAATCTTTAACTGAAATGAACGAATTTTAAATAAAAAGATGAATTTTTAAATAAATTGATGAATCTTTAACTAGAATAACTGATTTATTAACAAAGAGGATTAATTTCTGCAAAAGAAGACGAATTTATAATTTTCAAAAAATTAAATTTCAACCAAAAAGATGAACTTTTAACTAAAATCATGGAATATTCAACTGGAATACTTAAATTTTCAGTTAAAAACATTAATTTCAAATTACAAAGAAAAATGAATTCTCAACATAATAGTTAAATACCGTGGTATAAAGCTACATTTACAATTGAAGAATCATTATTATTTAATTTGATATTGTAATTTAAACAAAATTAAGTACGCTCTCGAAAAAATGCAATGTGTTTTAAAAAATCTCTCTTAAAATTCCACGTTTTCCAGGCTTTCCATGTAGGGTAGACACCCTGAGATTTTTCTGAATTGTAAAAAAGAATAATTGAAAAATTCGGTCTGATATAAAGATTAAAGATCTAATTTTTTATTACCAAATCTGCATTAAAATAATATTTAAATACATTTGTTTTTTCAAAGAAAAATTTTAAGCTCTAAATATATCAAACATCTAATATAATAACACAAAAGACAATAAAATCTTACTTGTGTCCATTTTCCTTCGTCCAGCTTAATTTCGTACACTGCCAATTTTGCTTTTCTCTTTCAGTCAAAGCAATATTTACAACAAGTAACTGTACAGGATTTGCTTTATAAACTGGAAGTCTAAAAATAAAAATAAGGAAACAGTTTTTAAAATATTTTCCAAAAGATTCATGCAGCCTATTGTGTTTTGGAATAGTAACTAATTACTAATTATTCTTTTTTTCTCTACTTATTTACTTTCTAAATTTACCCACTTCTAAAATAAAAAACGGTTTGCTTATGAATGTAGCCCTTTTCAAGTGAAAAAATTGTTTGCTTCCCAAGTTTCCCCTCTTTCAAGCTAAAAAATTGTTTACTTACAAAATGCCATACTTTTCATTCCAAAAAACTAATTATTTATTAAAATTTTCCCTCTTAAGTGAAAAAATAGTTTATCTTTTAAATAAATTTTTTTTTATTTTCCCCTCTTCTAAACAACAAAATTTCGCTTTCGTCTCGAAAAATGGTATAGTCTGGACATTTTCTCCGTTTCAATTCCAAAAATTGTTTTCTTTTCAAGTTTCCCTCCTTTCAACATAAAAACTTGTTGACTTACAAAATTTCATAGTTTTTACACACACAAAAATTTATTATTTATTAAAATTTTCCCTCAACTAAAAAAAAATTGTTTATATTTCAAACTCCCCTACTTTTAATATGAAAAATTGTTTACTTTTTGATTACTCACTAAATTAGCCCCTTTTCGATTCAAAAAATTGCCTATTTTTTTAGTTTCTCTTTTAATATCTAAAAGTTGCTTTGTTTTGAATGGTTCTTTCTTTCAAACGAATAAATTGTCTATACAAAGTTTTGTCCCTCCTAAGTGTAAGATATTTTATATGACTTATTAGGCAAATAGAAATATTTTTTTACAATTTTTATGAGTTACTACTATAAGCCCGAGATTAAAAGATTATAGAAATTCTGTAAATCCCACAAGGTAGAGGATTCCTTTTTTATTTTATTTTTTATTTTTAAATTTATATATAAATTAAATCTTTTCATATATTAATTGAAATAAAATGTACCCGGTATTTAAAAAAATACTAATAAGTTACTTACTGATTATTCTCCTTTTGCGAAATCGGCAGTTCTTCTGGGAATGGAAGTGAGTAAATATGTACAAATCCATCAGAACAAGCAGCAGCCAATAATCCCATTCTTTTTACCTTATTTGGCTCGTTTTCAAATTTGACAATCCTCTGATCTTGGTAACATCCTGAAGGACACCATTCCATACACCAAACAGTACCTCCATTATGAGCAACAGCGTATGAAAGTTCCGGGACAAAAACCACATTCGTTCTGGAAAAAAACTCTACAATTTTAAAGTAGGAGTCAACAAAATTAAGCCATTTTATTTTGAACATTTCGATTTAACTTTTTGTAAGTATCAAGGCTTTCAATTGAAAATAAAAGATTGAATCTATTTCTAAGCAGACAGATTTTACAGTTCAATTTCCGATTTTAAAAGAAAATCAGAAGGTTACGAGTATTTGAATTTTGATGTCTATTTTGCCAAAAAACAAGAAATTTTTATTTGAAATTCTACAGTTTTTTTATCTATTTTTGTATCAATTTTCTTTTCAGGTTTAAAATTTACAAAGCGCCGTCGATTTATGTGAAAATATAAAAAGTCCATTTTCACAAAAAAAATTGCACTAATATTTTTGACTAAACCATTTTTGTGGTTCTGAGAAATTTTTTCATACAAATTTGAAGCTCTTAGTTATTTTTTAATTGTAACATAAAATTATAGGATGAAATTTCTTCAAAATTACCGTTCTTTTCCAGGGCCATTAATAAAATGTTAGACCCGATACAAAAAAAAGAGACTTATGGGAAAAGCAGAATAAGACTAAAGAATACTTATTAATTAAAAACAAAGATAAAAAAATAAAGAAACATTTTCTGAAACTCTATGACTTTCAGATTGGAATTTAATTTCAATTTTTATATCCAATTTATGTTTTAATGAACTACAAATTTAAAATCTTCAGTGTTTGAAATTTCATTTTATTTCAAGGACATTAATTAAAAATTTAAAATTCAATTCAATTTTTCTACATTCAGAAATTTATCAAATTAATCAATTTCCTCCAAACATGATTTCATTCTGAAATATTTTTAAATCCCACAAATTTATAGATACTTTACATTATGTTACAACAAATGATCTTAATATTGAAAATTGAAGGATTCCATGCAATTAAAATATTTCTTTCTAAATTTTTATGCTTATCAATCTTTGGTAGTTTCAAACCAGAAAAGTATAGTTATTTCAAACTACTTTTTATTACAGTTGTTCCAACTCAAATAGTTTAAAAATTTTTGTTCGAAAATACATCAATAGAAATGTTCAATTTGGAACTTGTTTCTTTCTAAATGTTTTAACTTTTTTAGTACCTTGGATCGTTTACGAAAAGAATGAAAAAATTACATTTAAAGGACACTTTTTTTTAAACATTGCCAAAAATAAAAAGGCAGGAGTTTGCAGAAAATCTTCTTTATTTTTTTCTTCGAATTTTGAATACATGAGAAGAATATTTTCTGGAAACTATTTTTGTGACCTTAATAACTTTTTCTGAAAATATAATTTTTGAATCTGTTTTGTAATCGATGCAATATATCACAAAAGAGCAAGAGCTTTTTTTAGAAATCTACTGGATGTGCAAAATTGTATTTAAATTGTTTTGTATCTTTCGTTATTTCCCAGAAAAATGCGAAAATTCAATTTTATAAAGAAAAAATTCTTCTATCTGCAAAAATGGTTTGAACTGTTTTTAATTTTCCGATGGACTTCGAAAGAAGACAGTAAAACTAATAAGAATCTGAAGAGGAAATTAGAACATCTAAATTATATAAAAAACTATCGATTTTTTTGAATGAAAAGTTAAATACTCATAACATTGTGGGAAAATGTTTTTTGCTCAAGTAATAAAATACTTGTCTAATTTCATTCAATAAACAGCATATATTTGGCGCTGAAAAATGTCCATAAAATGAGAAATGCACGGATGACAGCGCAAAATGAGTTCAAAGAAGGAGAACTAGAGTAATTCTTTCACAAGAAGAGAAGAAATAACTGCTAAAGCTGAAAAGGCTTTAATTTTGAATAATCACAATTAAAATGCAAATTATAGCTCTCAAAATGTAATTTTTGAATTGTAAAACTTTAAAATTGGAGCTTAGAAAATGTTAATACAATATTTTTTTATTTAAACGCTCAATAATTAATAAAGTTTTTAAACTTTTATAAACTGAACAATTTAAAGATCTCTGGTTAAAAAATAGAAATCTTCGCTATAATTTTGAATCTTTAAAATTGAAGAATGAATCAATAAAATTTTTCACTCAAAACTTTATAAATGACAAGTTAAATTATTTTTATTTTAAGTCGTTTTAAATCAATAATTGTTCAATTTTCCAAAATTGAACAATTTCATACAAAAATTTATAAATGGAATATTAAAAATAGTAATGTTCGAAGTTCAAATTTAACACTCTAAAATTTGAAAGATTCAAGGCTTTCTATTTCAAACAAATCAGATTGAATTTTTTTAGTTTTGAATATTTTATTTATAATTGCTCATTTGCAATGGAAAAAATGTCTAAAGATTACAAAACTGTACTTTTTTAGTTAACAATTTTTTAGTTGCATGGGTTAACAATTGAAAAATAAATTATTGTTCAATTTTTAATAGTAGAACTATAATTCATTTTTAAAAAATCATTAAATAATTAATATTTATAGTTTGTCAAATTAAAACATTTTTACCAAAAAACTTCAATTTCAAATACTTAAATTTTTTATTTCTTTGAATCTTAAAAACTGAATTTTAAAATTTTTCAAAATGAAAATATACTTTTAAAAATGTAAAGCTAAAATGATAAATTTTTCATATAAAATATTTTACAATCACACGTTCGAAACTGAATGATTTCATTAATTCAAAAATTTAATGATTGAATTAAACATTCAAAATAATTAGAAATCGAACTTCTTAAATGGAATAACATCAAAAGATATAAAAATTTAGATATTTTAAATAATTGGATAGATTTCTCTACTACATTTTTTTGAATTTGTCTTTAAAAAATTCTGATTTCTTGGTCCAACGGCCTACTTGAAGATATTTCATTTTTATAGATTTAGAGAAAAAATATTTCTATAAATAATTTTTTCAATTCAATATTATGCAGAATCATTTAATTATTTTTATATATGAACCAAAAATTTAATATTAACTATATACATTAATAAAAAAAATGATTCACTTAAAATCTAAAAAGTAAAATTAATTATAATTGATGATTCTGTAAGTTTCAAAAAATAACTTTCTACTCGAGGCAGCATATTTTAGTTTTGAATAGAATAATTGTTTAGACGTAAAAGGAACAATTTTATTTTGCAATGTCATATATTTAAAGAGAAAAAAAGAAGTTTTTCGTGAATAGGAGGAAAAGGGGGAATTTGAAAAAAGGAGAAACGCAGAAAAATAGGGAATAAACTGTGATCCCTGAAAATGAAATAAACGCAAAATAAATTAAAATCAGACAGTAATAGTGTATTCAAAACTAATTTTAAGCTTAATTTTGTTTTATAATACTAACTGTTGGTGTAAGCTTCCCAAATTCCAGATTTGTATCACATTTTTGCCAGAGTAGGCTTGGCCGACTAAATATTCACTCTCCATGGTAGGATGAGTGCTCACTGCTAAATACTGGGTTGGTTGGTGAGAATACATCGGAATTGGTATCGGTAACCAAGCAAGTGCCCATACTGGTCCACCAACAAAAAATGTTGGGACTCCTGTACAATTGTTATATTGTTAATTTTAAGTGTAAGTTATTGTTGACTAAAATTTTTGGTTAAGAGATTAGAGAACTAAAAAAATATAGCAAAATCTCGTGTGCGGTTAAAAGAAGATATTAATTAAAAGTGTCTTCTGATTAGTAATGCAAAATCAGATTTTAAAGAATGTTTGAAACCTAGGCAAGGTTTATCATAAGAAAAAGTTGGCTGTTTTTTTCGAAGACTACTTTAATTAGGCACTATTTATTATTAATGTTTGGAAATAATTCAGTTAATAATTTACTACCACGCTATAATTTCTAAACTTTTTCACTTTTTCATAGAGACGAGAAAAACTAAATTATGCACGACAACTTATAATACCTTTACTAATATTTAGGCTTTGACTTTATGATGATTTTTTTAGTTTTTGCGGATTTCGAAAAGGTGTAGAAAACTTTTAATTATTGTAGCTTTTTACGGAGTTTGAAAGGTTTGAAGATAATTTTTTTTTGATACAATCGCATTCGAAAACTTCAATTGATTTTTTATTTTTAAAAAATAATTTAAAGCAAATATTTTAAATATTTAAAACAGTTCAAATGATATAATATAAATTTCAAAAAATAATGTAGAAGATTGTATGGCAAAAATGTACTTTTTGCAAATATTACAAAATTTTAGAAAGATACACGAATACTTTTAAACTTAAAAAGATTTCAACAAAAAATTAAAAAAATGTTCGAAACATTCAAAATTATTTTAAAAATTGCCAACAAAAGAATCTAGAACATTGTAAGGCAATTTTTTTTAATTTTGTAGAATTTTTTTAAATACTTATGAAAAATTCGAATCATTTTTAAAAATATTAAGCTGTTTTGGAAAAAAATTAAAAACTAGTTCAAATTACAAAAGATTTTTTTTTAAATCAAAAGAAAACGTGGCTTTTTTAATATTTTAAAATAAATTTTGGAATTTTTTTTTTAATTTCTCAAGATTGAAAAATGAATTATAAGAGAATATTTTAAAAAAATATTAAAACATTAGATAAGATTTTTTAAATTATAAAAAATGAAACTCGAAGATTTTGAGACAATATTAGGGACAATTCTAGATAGTTTTAAAGACATTTAGGAATTTTAGAATTTTTAATTAAATTTAAAATATTTTTGAACTGGAAGATTTCCGAAAATTTATAAAATATTTCTAATTTTTTTCTAAACTTTATAAAGTCCTAAATATAATAAAACGGATTCAAATTTTTCTTACAATTTTGTAAAATTCTGTGAAATAAAACATTAATTCTTCTAAAAAATTTTTAATTTTCTCAACAAACTTAAGATAATTATGTTTAATGAACTTGAAAGCAAATAAACAAAACAAAAAATACCTTCCAATTATAATTTACCAAAAAAATGTTGTCTCGAATGAAAATCCTTTTTGACTAAAAATACAATAAATATGTCGAAAATTCATCGTCTTTGTTTTAAAATTCATCTCTTTTTATAGAAATTTAATCTTCTTTATTAAAATCGAAAATGCTTGGTTTAAAATTAAAATCTTTTTTAGTCTTCATATCAAATATTACATAAATATAACGAATTCTAGACGATAAATATATCGCCTAGAATTCTTTTTTTTAATGTTTCAAGAGACCAAATAAACTTTCTTAAGATTCCTCGGGAAATGTTAAACGATTTTTTATTTAAAAAATGAATTTTAAGAAGAAAATGAAAGATTTTCAAAAAATTTCAAATGATTTCCTAAAATTTCGAAAAAGAATGTAAAAATATATTAGAGCAAAATTGTTCAATTTTGCAAGATTACAAAGTTTTAAGAAAAATTTGAGTAAGCTTAAGAGATATTTAGAAGTTTAAAAAAAAACAAAAATAAGTTTTTACTTAAAAAGATTTTTAAAGCCTTAACACAAAATTTAGATTTTTGAAGATTTCGAATAAAAATGTTAGAAACTTTTTAAGAATTTAAAAAACTATTTATCAATGAAATGTTTCTAACCATTCACAATTCAAAATATTTTCACAATTGTCAAAAGAAAATATGAAAAATTTTAAGACAAGTTTTTTAATTGTATAAGATTTTTAAACATTTTAGGAATAATTCGAGTCAGTTTAAAATATATTTAGATGGAGAGATTAAAAATATTTTAAAACTCTCCTCTTATTTGGTTACTAATTCATCTTTTTCAGATGAAACTTTAACTATTTTTTATACAGTGATTTTTTTAAATTCAGCTATCTTATTAAAAAAAACGTATTTTTGTATAGAAATTTCATCCGTCTTGACTATAAATTCGTCGTTTTAGGTACAAAAGTACTAGGTTGAAAATTCATCTCTTTTGGTAGAAATTTAATTTTTTTTTGTTAAAAAATGCAACTGTTTATTTCAAAATTATTTTGCTTTGGTTAAGAATTCAATTATTTTGAATTTTTTCTGTTTAAATTTCAACTATCGCATTTTTCGTTGATAATTCATATTCTTTGGTTGAAAATTCAATTACAATTGATTAAAAGTTAAAATACTTCGTTGAAAAATCAGTTTTTTGGTTAAAGAGTTGACACTTTATTTAAAAATTCATATCTTTGGTGGAACATAAACGTAATTTATTGAACCTTCTTTTCTTTTGGCAGAATATTAATCTTTTTGGTTAAAAGCTTTACTTTTTGGTTTCTCGTTTTTTAAATGAATTTAACTGTTTTTGATTTTAAATAAAAATATTTTTTCATTGAAATATCAACTATTACATTTCTTGTTAATGATTCCTTTTTGGGTGGGGGGAGAAATTTCAATTATTTGCTTAAAAATGAACTTTTTTGTTAAAATTTTGATTTCACATATATCTGAAATCTTCAAATTTTGGTATATTTTCTATTTAAAAATTCATTTTTTATATTGTTTGGACAATGTTCAATTAATGTTTTCTATTCAGTGTATTGATGATGTTCGAAAATAAAATTCCTATACAGTACGAAAGCTCTTGTAACTTTTTTGATCTCATAAACTAATTTATCAGAAATTGTATAATTATTATTTAAAATTTAACTTAATACATATTTTTTATATATTATTTATTTAAAATTTACTTTATGTATATTGTATATATTATTTATTTAACATTTATTTTTATACTTTTTATTTATTAAAGTTGTACTAAAACTTTAAACTGACCTTCCTCCACTCTTCCTTCAAATTTCTGCCAATAACTCCATTCAGTTCGTGTTTCCGAATTACCAAACTCTGAATTATCACAAATGTTCTTTTGCATTGCCATAGATCGCCGAAGTTCGGGCAAAAAGGTCTCGCTTTCTTCTTTACTCAGTGGTATAAGGTCGTTTGGCAATAAATCTTTAAACAATTCCAATTGATAATTTTCCAGTTCACTGAAAAGAGCATCCACATATAAATCAAATATGATTAAAATCAAGTATGACAATAGAAAAAAAATATAAATAAAAGTGGCTATTCTGAAAAAATCAGTCATTTAAATGTTCAAATTAAAACCTTAAAAAATCAATTTGAAAGTAAGTTTCTGAAACTAAATATTACAAAATTTACGTTTTAAATAAAAAATTTTTGAAGCAGCAAGACTTTCGATTGAAAATAAATTGAAAATTTCGTTTGCAAGTAAAATTGCAAATTACAATTTAAAATTATTTCTAAACATTCTACTAATCGCAGTTTAATTTACCAAAAATGACTTATAACATTACTAATTAAGGCAAATGTAAATGAGCTTTTCAACCATTATTTAATTCCAAACAATTTTCCTTAATATCAATATAAAATCCCTAAAAAATGAATTCGTATGAAGTCAAAAATTAAAATTTCGCGGGGAAGTACTAAAATAATTGCTAAGACTTTGAAATAGGTACGACTAATAAAATTTCAGTCTCTTTTACTAAATTTCATGACTTTTAAGTTTTTCACAACTTTTTCACAATTCTATGACTTTTCCAGGTCTTCCAGGTCTTATAGCGACCAATTCAAAAGTATCAATTCTCTAAAAAAATTCCCTGTTCTAAATCAGATCATAATTCATTTTAAAAACTCCTCGTTCCAAGCTACAATTGAAATTCTATTGGAAAATGCACTGTTAAAGTCCGAGTTATAATTCCTCTGGAAAAGTTCTTGTTCCAGATCTGAATTGTAATTTTTTTCTAATATTCTCTGATCTAATTCGGAATTACTTATATTACTTCAGAAAATGTCCTACTTCAAATTAAACTTATAATTTTTCTTGTAAATTCCCAGTTCCAAATAAGAAACATCATTCTCTGTTAACATAATTCTATGTTCCAGATCTAAATTATATTATTTTTCGAAAATTTTCTTATCCAATTCATATTTATATGATATTGATTTGCGAAATTTCCTGCTACAACTCAAAATTATCATTTTTCTGGAAAATCTTCTCTTTCAAGTCAGAATTATAATTCTTATGGAAAATAACTTGATCCATCGTTTTTCTCAAAAATTCCCTGTTCCTAATGAAATCATAATCCTTTTAGAAAATTTCCCGTCGTAATTCGAAATTGTAATTCTCTAAGATAATTCACTGTTCAAAGTCCGAATTATAATTCTTTTGGAAAATTCCTTGTTTTATACTGGAATTCTAATTTTTTTCGAAATTTTTTAAATCCAATTCAGAACTATACAATAAATATTCCTTTGGAAAATTTCGCGTCTGGATCCCCTGTTCCAAATCAGAATGTTTTTAAATTCCCCTGTGCAAATGAAAATTGTAATTCATTTGAAAAATGCACTATTGCAAATTAGAATTATAATTTTTCTCGAAAATTTTCTATTATAAATCAAAATTATCATTCTTTTAAAGAATTCCTAATTCCAGATTGGAATGATATTTTTTTTCGAAAATTCTCTAACCCAATTGAGAATTACAAAATAAATATTGCTTCGGAAAAATTTATGTTCGAACTTGAATTTATAATTTTTCTCGAAAATTCCTTATTCAAAATCAGAATTATAATTCTTTGAAAAAATTCTCCTTTCCAAGGGAAAATTGTGATCCAAAAGTGATGATTGCTTTCTCGAAAAGGTTATATTTCAAGTTAGAATTATAATTCTTTTCGAAAATTTAAATTTATTTTAAAAGTTGCTTAGAACTATACGATTTCAAATTGAAATTGTAGCCATTTTTTATAACAAACTTATTCAAACTTGTATAATTTTCTGTGACATTAGGTTAAATTTAAAGTGTTTAGATTGGGTTTTCTAGTATAATTAAAGAAACTTCGTATTAATACTCACAAATAAAGAGTCCACCGATAGGCTGCAGTATACGGAATATTTTTCTTCGCATTCTGCAGCGGCTCCATGTCCAAGAATTCTGCTTTGTAAGCTCCTAAATAATATAGAATATAAATTTTAAAAACTTGATGCAGCGAAAAAGCTTGAAAATCTCGCAAACATTGTTTTTTCAAAACCTAATTGGCTTTTGATTAATTGAAGTTGTTTTATATCTTAAATTTGAAATTTTGAAAATTAAACCTACAAAATATCCCTTATAATTTAAATTACATTAAAACGTTCAAATTATCTAATAAATTATTAAAAATTAAACACATATTTTATGTCAGTGCTTTTCGTTGTAATTTGGTAGTGTCAAAAAAGAATTTTAATATAAAGTTATCAAGTTTCAAGAACTTAAAATTTCTAAAAGATTTGGACTGGGTTAGTCTTTTCACTAGAAATGAATATTTTTAAACAAAAATCATTATTAGGATTCCCAATTTTCAACAATTTCAGATTATCTTCGATATTATATTTGTCCTCAAAAATTCGTATTTATATATATTTTAAAAATAGATTCCAAAGAAGATTCACAGCTTTTTAACTTTTTTTGCCATTTTACACAACAGGATGGCACTTTTAGTAAAAAAAATTATTAGATTTCCAAAAAAGTAAAAAAAGTTGTGATTTCGAAAAAGATTTTCAATTTCTGAGCATGAAATTGGTTATTTGAAACAAAAATCATTAGAGTTCATAGATTATTTACAATTTTAAGTAATTCTATGTTATTTTTTTAACTGATTAATATTTTTAATACAAAATTATTATATTTCAAAGAATATTTACAATTTTTCAACAAATGTAGGTTATGTTGATATGTCGCATCTGAAATTTATATTTTAAAACCAAAACAATTATATTTAAATCCAATGATTTTTATTTTAAATAATAGAATTTAAAGCTTCAAATAACTTCGGAATCTATTAGTGTTTTTCGTCGAAAATAGACACTTTTATTTAAAATATCATTAGATTTCAAAGAACATTCAAAAAGGAAACCTTTATTTTTGTACAATAGTAAGTTAAGCTAGCGGTTTTCAAATACATTTCAAAGATGACTTACAATTTTGGAACAATTTAAGGTCATGTTAGTTTTTTCACTTGAAATCGGCAATTTTAAACAAAAATAAATTAATTTCAAAGAGTATTGACAATTTGAAACAATTAATTCTTAAGTTATGTTAACTTTTCTTCGGTAATTATTGATATTTAAAAATATATATA